>CP141140.1:56841651-57054151 GCA_035235625.1 Saururus chinensis
TGACCATCTCTCGCTACAAGGCCCGCCTTATTTCCAAAGGGTTCTATCAAGTAGAAGGCCTAGACGACAATGAGGCGTTTAGCCCCGCGGTTAAACCTTACATGGCTCAGATTGTTCTCAGCCTCGCCGTCACCCACTCTTGGCCCATCAAAGAACTTGACGTCTCCAATGCCTTCCTTAATGACACTATTTCCGAAGAACTCTACATGGAACAACCGCCCGGCTACCATGACATCACTCGGCCCAACCACATTTTTTGCCTCCACAAAGCCCTCTATGGCCTTAAACAAGCCCCTCGCGCTTAGTACATTCGCCTTTCCACCTACATTCTCTCCCTCAACTTCACCTCTTGTCACGCCGATACCTCCATTTTTTTTACACTCACGGCTCCCACATCACCATACTTGTCTTCTATGTCAATGACATCCTCATCACCGGTAACCATCCCCCTTGCATCCACAAAGTCATTTCCCTCCTTAGCTCTACCTTTGCTATTAAAGACCTTGGCGACCTCCATCACTTCCTCGGCATTGAAGTCACCCACACCCCCAAAGGCCTCTTCCTCTCCCAACCACAATATGCCCTTGATATCCTCGCCCGTGCCTCCATGTCCTAATGTAAGGCATCCCCAACCCCCCGCCACCTACAAACGCCCTCCCCTCGAACCCATGACCCACCCTTTTCTAACCCCTCTCACTACAAAAGCATTGTTGGCGCTTTACAATACCTCACCTCCACCCGTCCCGACCTTGCCTATGCCGCCAACTATGTATGCCAACATATAAACAAACCCTTCACCTCTCAATACATGGCCGTCAAAAGAATCTTTCGCTACCTCAAAGGTACCTTTGCTCATGGGCTCCTCCTCCGACCCGACAACTTTGCCCTCTGTACCTTCTCTGACTCCAATTCCGCAGGTGACCCCATTGATCGCCAGTCCATTTCCGGTTACTACCTTTACCTAGGTCCCAACCCCAATCTCTGGAATTCCAAGAAGCAAGACAAGGTGACTTGTTCCTCCACTAAAGCTGAATATCAAGCTCTATCCAACACGGCCATTGAGATCACTTGGGCTCACATGGTCCTCACCTTCCTTAGAGTATCCCTCCCCTCCACCCCCATCTTATGGTGTGACAACAAGTCCTTCATCTCTCTCTCAACCAACCCCGTGTTCCACGCTAGGACCAAGCACATCAAACATGATTATCACTATGTTCACGAGCAGGTTTTAGCCGGCAAGATAGATGTCCAACATACTCCCTCCTCTCAATAGGTGGCTGACGTCCTCACCAAGCCTCTCTCTATCGAACAGTTTCAATAGTTACGCTCCAAACTCATAGTTTCACCCCCACAATGAGTTTGTTAGGGGCTATTAAGGACACCTCCTCAACCACTCTGGCAATCCCGCCACCTACCTCCAATGCCACATCATGGATCCTGGGCTCCCCTCTACTTGTCATCTCTTCCATCCACGTGTCACTACATCCTCTCTTTATGTTTTCCCTAATGGAAAATACATGCTTGTATCTACCGTGTATTCCCCACTGAGAAATACATACATATATCTATAAATAATTATATACTATAATACAATACTTGTATTTGGCCATTTGTTTTCACTCTCGCCAACTTTTCGGCTTTTGAAGGATACTTGGTTTTAATGTGGCATATTTGGAATTACAGGAATCATGTCATTTTTAATCAAGTGCACCCTAATTTGTATAGTTTTCAACTGCAATTTCTGGAGTATCTCCGTCAAATTTCTATATCTAAAAATATTACCAAACTTATAACCCTTCAAAAGAATATACGGAGAAATACTTCTATTGGAGTGGACACCGCCTCCTGTTGGGTACTTTTCTCTCAACTTTGATAGTACCTATAGAACATCATATTATACTGCTGCTATTAGGGGTGTTATTTGTGATCACATGGGTCAGTTCATTGTGGGATTTTGCATCTTCTGCTCCTATGAGTTCTGCTATCCAAGCTGAGGCTTTGGCTTGCGTCTTCAACTTGCTTCCTATCTACAACTTCATTCTCTCTATATTGCGGGTGATTCCAAAACTATTTTTTGATTTGATCAATGATTCTAAAATCTCTTCTGCTTGGCACATAAAGGCATAATCTTGAAGATACTACGTATTCGCTCCAACTTCCACAAATTAGGCTTCTATCATATATATTGAGAGCAGAATCAAGTAGCTGACCGACTAGCCAACTTTGCGATGAATCATTTTTCATGCTATTGGTTCCATCATCCTCCGCAATTCCTCCATCGAATATCCATGACACCTCTTTTCTCATAATTGTTCCGGTCTAGAGAAGCACTGTATATCAGCAACAAATAGTCAGTGCTTCTTTACGTAATTCAATGCATACTAGCGGAGGTTGCTTTGTCGATGTTTAAAACCGACAAGTTACAAATAAAACGACATTCCTAAGCAAATGATTCTTTTGAATTCATTCATAGTTCAAAGAAATGTTGCCTCCTTCCCGAAAAAGTGTGATGAATTGTGCCACTAATGTTTTAACACGATTTGATGCCATCCACACGTCTAGACATAATTGATATTCTGTTTTGACACATCTAGTGTGTCAAAATATAAGTGGACAAATCTACGAACATAGTGGTGAATTGGTTCCACCGGGTAAATTTTTGTTTGTCTTACATTAGTAATTTTATTTAAAAAATAGTAATTTTTATTAAATAGCGGGATTCACAGCTAAGAGACTGAAAATAACTTCTAAAATTCTTTTTCAAGTGTTCAACTACTTAAATTGAGTTAGATGAAGCTATTAATATGGATCAATTGTTTATTTTAAATGGAGCTATCAATAAGGGACAGAGGGAGTATAACGATTGATGGTCAAAAACTTTGCACAAATTTTTAGCATAGTGAAGTCCTACAATGTAAAATTGGCTTAGTTTAAGAAAGTGCTATTTAAATGTTCATGCAATCCCACGTATCAATTAAGGGAGAAAGTATCTAGTGGAACCGCTCTACCACGTATCTGTACATATATTTATTCATCTTTAAATACGTAATCTAAAATTTGTGCCTCATCTTACTCAGTTTTAAACACGTATAAATTCATCAAACATGTCACTTATTCAAAAGGCATATCTATCACGTGTCCCATACAACGGTTCTACTGGATAATTTTTCCAATTAAGGGATTGAGGAGACTACTTATAGCGCTTGCTAGGGGATAAGAGATCAATGGTTTGTAGAGGCCTTGAAAAAGAGAGAAAGCCGAAAATGATTTGGACAACACAGCTGAGAAAAAAATTGGTAACGTGTGACTGATTCAGAAATTGCTCCACATTTGCAAAAATAATAGCTCTAAATTCTAATTATTCAATCAGAAAAAAGAGGCACTCTCAAAGCATAAAATTGTACTTCACCTTTCCTATGTCAATAATCATTAATATAACTTTGTGTGATATTCTCTTTGTCCAATATAGTGTTCTATTTGTAAAAAATGTAAAATTTAACGAATGTGAGAAACATCTTAGACTCTAAAAGATAAAACTCTAAATAACTCTAACTTTCTTTAATTCTCATAACTCTAATGAACTTAAATTCATATGTTCCTCCTGTTATGGTAACAAACATATTACAAACTATTACTTACAAATATAAGAAATATGATACTTAATGCAGGATAAATGTTTTTTTGAAATAAGACACAATATAAGATGGAGGGAGTATTTGATTACATAAGAGAATAAAGAACTACTTAAAAACTTACTAGAGAGTAGAGGTGCCTTAACGGATATAATCACTAATATGCAACCAACAAGAAAATACCTAGCATCAAAACATATCTAAAATCATTTGTAAAGTCACCATAAAAAAAGAAAGAGTTTTGGCATGGGCTCATAGCTAGGGCTAGTCCTCGGCCAAATAGTTGGCGGACAAAGCTTGTCTATCTCTATGTTTGCTAACAATTTGTCCGTAGGCATTTTGTCCACGGACAAAGCTTCTTTTTTGGTTGACATGGCCATTGTCCATGGACATAGCCTCTTAAGCAATTGGATGAGGGTTGAAGTGGTTGGAGAGAATGAGAACGGTGTTAACGGCTTTAACTAAGTAGGGAAGCTAGGGTGAGGATCTCTAGATTAAGTAATGTAGTATATAATAATAAGTTTTAAACTTATATATGTCATCTTCTTTATTTGTAGTATTACTATTAGACAAATATAGTTCATTTTGAAAATCCAAATAGAGCTATTAATGTGGGACAAAAGAAATATTTAATAACTAGCTTTAAAGAAGAATTCAAATATAACATTAACATGATTGTATTCAAATTGTTAAAGATTTAAGTATAAGAAAATGATGTTTAAGAATAATTAGAGGAGAAATTAAAATTGTCCTTCATATAAGAATACACAGTGTATTTAAAAGTTAACCAGACCTTGGATAAACGGTCGGACGAGGTCTTTGTCCATGGCCATGTCCAAAAATTGGCAAACAAAAGAATTCGGCTGGATACGGCCACAGACACCTCGGACATGGCCCCGACGTCAGACGATGGACGTCCATGACTAGCCCTACTCACAGCAGTAGGTTGCCTCAAGCATGGAAGGTTATATCGACACAAATGATAGTATCGATGATCATAGATATGGGTATGCACCGATGATATACTTGGTACGCACCGAAATGGACATGAACCCTTTTATACACATGAAAAAAATGTTATAGCTAATAATATATGATTATAATACTTCTTTCAGAGTATAATATGATCATGGAAGGCCATATTGGTAGATACAAGCATTCTAAAATTAGTTTATTTTGGAACTATACACTATTATTCTCTCTATCCCATATAAACTATTACTCCCTCTTCCTCGTATTAAGTTATATGAAATTAGTTCATTTTAGAACTAAATAAGATGTTTAATATGACTCACAGTTAGATGTTTAAGTAAATGCATATTTACGGAGCACTATATTTAGAAAAAATAATTATGTAAATTATATATACCCTATTGATCTCATATAAATTTTTAAAAATTATTTTTAATATAAAAAATATTGTTATCTTTAAACCTTCAAAGAAGTTGCGTTTAAATTGTGTTTCTATTTTTTAGGAACAAAAATTTAAAATTATTTTTTTAAAAATGAAAAATTAATTAAATATCAATACATATTGGCCATATCGATACGGTACGGTCGATAGATATCGACATTTTATATGGGGGGTGTATCACCCCCCGTACCATACTAGTCCGATATGCACCTGTATAGGCTGATACAACCTTCCATGGCCTCAAGTACACGTGACTGTAATTTTTTTAGAGAAACCCAAGTGGGGATCATTCTCCCTTGTAAGCAGTAGTATGAAGACCCAAAATAGCCCTACTAGAAGGATTAGGGTTTTTCAACCATGTCGCATCCCACTCGAGCACTTTTGTTGTACTTTATGCTACACTTAGATGGAAGCATTTTTCATACTCTCTATTTATTGTGAGTCGAGCATAAGAAATGTATATGAAATATTTATTTTCAAGATTGATAGTAGTACTTACACTAATGTGCGTTAGTATGTGCACCATCAACCTTAAAAATGAATGTTTCATATGCATTCCTTACTCTTAGCTTATTGTCAGAGTGAAGCATAAAAAAATGCTTCACACTCAAACACGAAGAACTATTTATCTTGCAGCATTTTATAGAGAAAAATATCAAGTTGAATGAAGTAACTCGAGTGGAAACAAAGTAGGTGAACTAGAGCATTCATTCAAGTTGGACTAAAGATCTTGGTAATAAATAAGATATAGCAAAGGAATAGTTGAGAAGCCTGCCGACGCATATCAACGAGACATATATCAAAATTGGCTAAAATGGTTCATTACGTTATAACTAGCATTTACAATTAAATAGATATACAAGAAAATAAAGAAGATTTAAAATACACAGTAGTCGATTGCTAACTTTCTATTGTCTAATTGTTGAGTTGATTGCTGACTGTCCCTTGTTAGTGAAAGCAATTGCCAGCATTCAAGAAGAACAAGGAGGTTGTCAGTGTTAGAAAAGGAATTTATATTATTATATTGATATGACACATGATGGAATTGAAGGAAGACGATCGATGGAAAGGATAAAGAACCTCCTAACTTCACAGAAATGGGTGGAGGTGTCGTTGGATGTAGAAGACATAATATGAAGTGCGATACCACTAGGAGGAAGTTTGCTTTTACCAAAGGCACCCGACACTAAATGACTGCATCATCGAAACTTCTTATTGTCACTTTTTGTGTTAAAAGACCAAAATGTCAAACATCCACGATATATTGACCAAGGGAACGTGATGGAGACCAACAAGATTTCTTAAAATGAGAACCTAAATGTTGGATACTTCCGTGGATGAAGTGCTACAAAATGTCTTCGAGACTACATCAGGGCAAGAATCAATGTGGTGAGAAGGTTAATCCTTAAAGGGGGGTTAGAAACTTGATTTAAGGAAAGGCTATCACAGATAGTGACACATCTACTTCCAAACCAAACTTAAAAACTTATAAAGAGTGACTTTCTTGAATTTTGTGGATAAAATTCATAAAAGGGGAAGGATGTAATGCCCATAAATTTCAGACATTAACATGTAAATCTCTTGGAAAGATTTGGCAAAAATTGAAGAAAATTACAAGGATTTGTGGGGAAGTTGGCACTTCTAGACATGCACTTCAACGTGTTTAAAGGGTTGTCCAGAGTGACCTTTGACAGGCTCTTTGACACATCAAAGGACTTTAGAGTAGATTGTTGAAGGACTGATACTAACTTAAAGAAGATACCTTTTTTTTACTTGGAGGCTTTTCTCATGTTATGAAACCAATCCTTTATGTCTTAAACTAAAACCCTAGGCAAGTGGGAGCGGCAAAAGCAGTTGGAGAAGAGGATTTAGGGAGAAACGATTTCAAGAGGAAAACATCATTTTTGAAAAAAAAAAAACGAAAGCTTTTGGGAAGAGGGTTCAAATTTATGGATCCAAGTTAATCACGGTAGGATCATTTCCTGTCATGCCCTAATATTTTAAACCTTATTTTTTTCATAATTCAAATAGAAGAAACAAAATTATTAAAACCCTTTGTCAATCTTGCAACAAAATTATCTTGGAGATGATCTACTTATTTTTTAATATACTCATATTAAAAACCAACATAATATTTTTTTTTATATTACTTGGTCGAAGAAGCCAATATTTCATATTCTCTGGTTTTTAAACAAAAATAGCATTGAACCCAGATTTACATGATATTACAAAAAATTAGACCAAAATTTCCCCATCATAGGGTTTAAGGTTTTATATTGTGTAAACTTGTCAAACTGTTGCATTTACCCACAAACGACCCATCCAACCGGATTTTTTCAAAGTTTGATCAATGAGAAGAGAAAACGCACTAGGAGGTATGATTTTTGACCCATCCGACAAGCGATTTCAAAAAACTAACAAATGAGACGCGAAAATGTCATGGGAGGTCCAGTTTTTTGTTGTTTCAAAGTTTTCGTCATGAAGTAAGTTCCGAATGTGAAGCTAGGTTCAATCTAAGTGTATACTCACACGCTCCAAGTAAAGAAGTGATCTTTGGTGAAGATCAGCGGCCTATCAAGGGGTTAATCCAGCTCGTATCATTGGCACCAACCAGTCATTGACATACGTGGTAATGGCCTTTTCTAGCTCAAAATCACATGTTCATATACACGATTCTTTATATATCTTGTTATGGAACATACGATAGTTAATACTTTCATTCACTCGGTACGTCATCGTGTTATCAATTATATGATATTGATTGTATCATATCATCGATAATACAATATACAACATTGAGGAGTCATCTTATTGTGGGATTAAAGTTAAAAATCTTACACTAGTACTTCGTCTTTCTCTAAAATTTAAAGAATCCAAAGAATTTGGGTCAAAGATTGTTAAAAGTATTTATATGAGGAGCAAATAACCAAATTCTAGTGATAACCGTCTCAAAAACTGCTTTTTATGTGTAATTTCGAACCCATCGGTAAGACTTGCCCAGAACACCGACACATCGATGGTATGCAATATTGACATGTCGAAACTTACTAACTAATCACTGACGAATATACTGATGTATTAATGTTTACCAATAGAGACGAATATACCGATGTATCGATGTTTACCAATATAAACTCTTTATTTATAAAAAAGTTAAGATAAATTTTAAATTTATCGTCATTGATACTTTCTTGAGTTTATTACTCAATAATTACTATCATTACCAAAAAAGTTCGTTGACACTTTGGATATGATGCCATTAAATTCAATGCAAGAACATCAGGGTAATATATATATAGGTAATATATATATATATATATATATATATATATATATATATATATATATATATATATATATATATATATGTATACATAACTTGAAGAAAATAAGACATATATAATACTCTTCTTTATTTCAAACACGGGATAGTAAATATACTCAAGAATATCATATGAAAATTTTGGGTGTCACATTGCCTATCAATAGATATTGAGTTCCTTTGCTTTAAACAACATGATTTGATCTTAGAAAGTTTGAATCTATTTGGAAACACATTTGAAGTTGAAGAAAATTATATTTTTCTTCAAATGCCTTTATAGATATGAGCTATTAATGTGCCTCAAAATTTTTGAGGGGCTATTATGAGGATTTTTGAGCCATTTGTGTAGAAAGTCCTCTAGAGAAACTTTTCCACAAATGAACTTCATGATTTTTTTAACCCAAGTTCACATTTCAAGGTCATTTGTTTAGAATTTGTGGGAAAATGATTAATGTGGGTTGCCAAACAAAAATCATTTACCAACATTTATTAGGAAAAGTAAATTATCATGAAGTATGGAATCCAAACAAGATTAAGGGAAAAGTGGGTACAAATGGGCCACAAATGAAGGAGAAAGTGGTTGTCAAACGACGTCTAAGTAAAGAAGTGAGTTTTCATGATGTTAACTTGTGAAACTAATCTAGATAGATTTGTAGATATTTTAATGTAAGTTTAATCATGTTATAATCATGTGAAAAAGGATTTAGTGAGAAAAGAGAGATGTTATGAATAAGAAATCAATTAGTTTTAAACCAATTGATGGAAGTTTGAGAGGCATTTTGATATGTTGAGGAGCCCATTGAACTTACACAATAGAAGAAAAATAAAAAGAGGCTAGAAAGGATTTAATGGGAAATTGACGAAGTGAAAGGCAGGTTATAAAAGCCATGAATCCACAAGGAAAAATGCATATATCATGAACTAGAACTCACTTAGCAGAGAGGAGAGAACTCAGTTAAGGGAGAAGAACTCACTTAAGAGAAGAACACTCAACACTCAAAGGGAAACATCTACCAAAGAAGAACTCAAGTTTAATTGCAAGTGTAGGTTGCCTTGCCCTTAGGCTTTACATGCCTTTTTATAGAAAGTTTTTGAAGACTTTAGAAAATTGCATTTATGACTTCTAGACTTCTCTATAATTTAGAGCATTCCAACAACTACAATCACCTCTAAATTTCTCTATAACCTAGAATATTATATTAACTAGGATCTTCTAGCATCATCCATGCATTAGACCTGTGAGCCATAGGCCCATGGGCCACAATGTATCCTATGCATTAGACTTGTGGCCGATATGCCCATGGGCCACAATGTGTTCTATATTAGAAAACTTATAAATAATGATGTAGCAATGTTGTCTCATACTTATATAATGAGAATCACTCAAATGAAGCTAAGGAATTGAGGCTTGGCAGGCTTCGATGAACCCTCAACGGTGTAAGATGGTAACGGGAAGCAGGTTTGAGCTGCCCGTTGAAGCCTTCCCAAAAGTAAAAACAAAATACTTAAATTGTGAAAATGATGCTTAATAATCGTATTAAACATCTTAGCAAATACAGGAAGGAATGAATTGTAAAGATAATGTAACTATAGGAAAACTAATTAAGAATGGACTAATAGAGTAAATTGAATGGAGTCCAAATGGCACTAAGGGACTATTGACATTAACTTTGCATGATCAAATGGGTCTGAATGATGGGAGAGATACTTAAGGAGGGCTTAACTTGTGGCCAAATTGGGGTAGTGACAACCCAGGGTCATAACATGATTAAACTGAAGTGCAATGAAGGAACTCAAGGGTATGGATGAGGTGGGTCCATGCTACAGGGTAGCTCTTTTGAAAGTGTTTGTGGTTTCCATGTAAACCACCTATTTTCACGTGATCATTGGTCACTGGAACGAGTAGTCCTCAGCCAAGAGCTGTTGGCTTTCACAGGGCTATAATACACACACAATCTCGTAGAATACCTAGAAAGACTATGACAATACTGGCCATGATCATGGTGTTTCCATGTCCCTTTACATGAGGCAGTAAAGTAGTGACCTACAACTAAAAGAAGAATTTGTGGACACCCAAGGGAGAATTCAAATTCTAGAGATGATTATGAGGGAATTGAGCTTTTTTGTGATTCGCATCAGTCAATTTGGACTATGAAACTTCAGAGACAGATAGTTTATCTTTAGCTAGATTGGGCTATAGGACTCCTAGAAGATTTCGGACGTTGTAGACAACTACTAGTGGGAGCACTAGAGGAAGGGGATTGAATATTTGAAAGATTCAATAAGAAAAAAATACTAAAATTTCTAATTGTGACGATCAGACTTTTCACACAGAATTAAAAGTCAGAATCTCATTTATTTATAGTAAAAAAGGGTTAACATCAACCATGTACATACAAATAACTTTTATTTTACATTCAAAATATTATAAAACAGGGCTTATTGTGCCGCAACATACAGTCAACACAAATCTACATAGTTAGAATATATAAGAAACTTGACAAAACCACATCCAAAAGCATATATCTTCAAAATTCTACAAGGTTTTTTTATTAAAATTTATTAGGGCTGCACAAAAAAACCCAAACCCAACCCGACTCGGGTAGAACCAACCCGAAATTGACCGGGTTCGGGTTAGGTTGGGTAGTTTCTTGGGTTGGGTAGGGTTTAAAAAAAAACCCGTATCAATTTTGGGTTGGGTCGGGTTTAATACAAAAAAACCCGAAACCTAACCCAACTTTATTATAAACATCAAAACCCTAATCCCTCCCCATATGCAGCCTCTCCTTTCCTTTCCATCTACGACAGTCGATAGCTACCCATTTCCTCATTCCTCTCCACCTGCGGCCTCCCCCTTCCTCCCCGTCTACGGCCTCCACCTTCATCGTCATCTACTGTCTGCGGCCTCCCCCTTCTAGCGTCAGCCTTGCTCCAAGGCCTCTAGCCCGCTACGACCATACCTTCCTCCTCGTCCATGCCTCCCCATCTTAGCCAACATGTTCATCGTCCAGTTGCCCTCCTCCCCGTCCTCAGTCTCCCTCCCCTCCATTTCGTTGTCCTCCATTCCCTTTCCCTTTCCCTTTCCCTTTTCCTCCATGTTCGGCACTACAGTCCCCCTCCCCTCTCCTTCAGGAACTTCAGTTCCTCAATCCTCACCATGATCGGCCATCTCAAAGTAGAGATGATCAGATGACCAACCTCTGTGGCATGTGGAGAGTGGAGGTGTGGACACTCCTAACTTAAAAGGTATGCTATAAAAAAGTTTACTTTTTAATTTTTTTGTGTTTGATTTTTCCCTGCATTGAGGCTAATATGATTTTTGTTCTTTCTGGATGTCAATTTTGCATAATTGCATATTACATGCATTATTTGATTATTAGTATTTCTTTTTTTTTTATTCTGATTCAATGTAATAAAATGTATCAATTCTTATTCAATGAAATAGGTTTTCATATTATCAATAACAATTTTTTGTGTTTTTGATACTTATTCCCACTTTTTGAAGAATCATCATATAAATATTTTTATTTTGATTGAAATAAGTAAGAGGATAATTTGTCTTGGGTTTTAATTTAGGTTCTCAGGTAGGGGTCGAGTTTTATCTTGGGTTGGTAGGGTATTAATATGGCAGGTTTAATCTCGGGTAGGGTCAAGTTTGACAATCTCCGTTTCTATCTCGAGTAGGGTCGGGTTAGTACCTGACCCCACCCTACCCGAGATGCAGCCCTAAAATGTATCATTGCATTCAAACCTACAATATGTGGAGGTAGGTAATTATATTTATACTGAGTAGGTAGAATTAAATTATAGTCATTTTGTGTATAAAGATGCACATAACATAAGGCTTAAATTGGAGAGTGATTAATGCCCAGTTTGCTCAATTTCAGTTGTTGGGTGCAAGTTTGAGCCCTGCACCGATCCCAATCGAGCCAAGCCTCATGCCAATTCAAGCTTCACTTTGACCCATAGTGTTATACCCTGAATTTTTCTCTATTTATTTTTTAATTAAAAATTAGTAAATATTTGTTAAAATCATTTATCAAATTCTTTGACAAATATATTAATCATTTTTTGTCAAATTTTAAATATTACCTTTTTAGTTCTTATTAATATAAATTTTAAAAAAAATTAAAAAGCCCGTAACCAGGCCTGAGCCAGCTTAGATGCGACATTTTAAAAGTTTTTCGACGGACTGAGAAATTAATTTTTGATAAATTAATTTTAGGGCTAGCGCCTAGCTTCCGCCTGGCTCGCTTCAAGCCCTAATAATGGCTTGAACTCCTGATGTATATATTATTGTTAAGCAGTGTATAAAAGCATATTCCCATGATGGACGAAAAACGGTGGTCCAGATCTTGTCCGTAGGCCTCTAAACACTTAACGCCTACAAACAAAAATTTGTCGAGCTCAACATTGTTTATTCATCACTTCTGTGTACTTGAATAATAAATTAGTCATATTCGAGCTAGTTAATATACTGGGATAGCATGTGATCAACGGCCAAATAACTTAGAGAACCCCAAAATCATTGACACACAACACCTTTTGTTCTTGGCTTTCAAGAACGACATATACAAAGCTAACATTGTGTTATTTATCCAAAAAAAAAAAAAAAGAAGCTAACATTGTGTTATATTTTGGCTTGGTTGGTAACATGGCCTATGCAAGTTATTGCCTCCGGTCAGCCAGACAAATGGTAGTTATATTTCTTTCTTGACAAAAAATTAATAATGGTGGTTATATTTTTTAATTGGTCTTATGTAGTATAATAGTATCGCCCTGGAGGGTATTCATGTCAAGTTGGGGGATTGTGTAGGGTGCTACTGACCCCTCTTATAACACAATAATAATTCATATAGTAAGTTATTGAATTGTACGCTAATGATTTGTGCATCCCCAACTTTGTCGATAATAGGCGTCACCTGAAGTGTTCAATTATGTTTGCATATCAACAAAAAAAAAAGGCGCTACTCCTTATCAAAACAGTGGGCGGGCCCAAGTCAGTAGGCTAATTACATTGCTTCATAATCTTTTTTAATACCCTGAAGAAAGGAAAGCCTATAAATTTGTAAGTCTACTCTCCCTCTCTCTCTCTCCCCCATGTCCCTTATCTCTAAATATATTGGTCATTTGGTAACAACCCATATTCTTATAAGAATTCCCAATTGATCTAATTCCTCCTTGTGGATAGAGATGCACAAAACCTCTGTGCCTGTGTAAGTGTCATGGTGATGGTAAAATTGAATAATATCGTGGTCCTATTACTACGGGTGACTAAAACAGAAGGACTTCTTTAATTTTTCTTTACTATAAAGAACTGTTTTATGGGAAATTGAAAATTTCAAGGATATTCTGTCAACATCAGCTCGGCGGCAATCCGGCCCCCGGTCCCAATCTCATTGGCATAACATAAAAATTACTATGAATTTTTTTATTATGCCTGATTTACTTTATATGCATATTTTTATTTTATTATTTTAAGTGTTTTTATATTAAAGCCTTGGTATAAAAGTCATCATTAGCATAGGGACTACGCGCTTTTTTTTTTATTGACATGGGTTAACCGTATTCATATGACAATTTATGGGGTGATGGAATGTGTTACCTTCTACTCCCTCTGACCTATTTTAATAGCTAGCTATATTAAGTTTTTCAAAATAAACTTATTTTAGTTCAATTTAAAAATCCAAAAATAACTATTTATTTGGACAAAAGGAGTAATAGATAAGCATAACTTCTTTTAAAGAAAATGATGCAAATATTAGCTTAATTCTTCGTGAATCATGCTACTATGTCTCAATGTGGTGTGGTACAAACCACTAGGCATACTCTAGCCATTATAATTATAGCCAACATTGCTATTTTCTGTTTTCTGTTTTTGATTTCCCATAGACAACACTATTGGTTAAATAGACAGTACCTAATTTCCGAACAAGGAGCTGTTGAAATATATGACTTAACAGTCCTAAGAGGACCCAAGATTGCCCTGGTTTCTAACCATCTTCTACGATTACTAGAATCATAGTGTTGTCGATCAACCAATTTCTACTAGGCGCACAATATGTGGAGACAATATGCAGTACTCGCAGGTAACCTGAAAGTTTTGAAGACAACCAAGACCTAAACGGCTAAACCATGCCTACTTGCATCTGCACAGGCTTGAGGCACATCTAAAGTTGGTTGTGTTTGAGTGTCCACGAGAAAATTGATCTCTTACCAAATAAAAGTTATTATAAGAATATCGTTCATATATAATGCCTCTTTCAATAAATGTATATCTTTTCCTTGTTAAAGCCACTTTGAATGAAAATATTCCCTCCGTCCCATCTTAATAGCAATAGTGCTTTTTATTAAATGGTGATCAATCCGCACCTAAGATAATAGAAAATGGCTTTTGAAATATTTTTTTGAAGTATCTAATTTTTGAGCCAAATTGAACTATTAATATGAATCAAACTTTTTGTCTAAATAAAGATAGCTATTAATATAAGACTGAGGGAGTATAACAACTACAAAGTAGTTCAACTTGTGAAAGTTGTTCACACGCTCACCACCTACATACATTTACCGTGCCCGGACCTCGCCATCTCTCTCCCAATATGTCAATATGTGAGCAAGCAAACGTTACATTTTCAGGCACAATGGTAGGCGATAAATACAGGGACAGAGCTGCAGGCATCATCCTTGCGTGCGTTTTTAACTTCTTATAAATATACTATCACACCTTTCTAGCAAAATAAAGGAACTCCATGGAGTTTGTTATGACCTTATGACCCGACCCCTTCTCTATCACAGCTACGGAGTGTATACTATCACTGCTATGTAATGGAACAGTGGTAGTGGACATAGGTATCCATGTTCATTCATATATGTCCCTTGTCAGATGAGGAAGAGGCAAAATTCTTTCATGGGAATTTGTTAAGACATGTGATTAAAAGATGTTTTTATTTATACGTAAAATAGACATATAAATCAAATATTGTCTGACTATTATGTATTTATCTATTCCTTCTATCTTATATTAATAATTTCATTTGATTTTTTTAAATAAATTAAATCAAATAGGGCTATTAATTGAATGAGGTTATTCCCCCCTACAATTTACTCAAGGCCCCCCAAATAAGAAATATTTGGCTCCTTTTTCTATTGCTTAGCACTCGTCTCCCCTTCTATTCTCTTTAATGTGCATGAAGATTTTGCCGGCGGCAAGTGGGCCATGAGCGCCAGCATTCCACAAGGAATCATCCCTCCCATCTTCCTCCCTCCCCTATTATGTTTGTCCTTTTCATCTTCTTCTCCATGCATGGTTATCATTAGCTTCGTCTCTCTCCCACTTCGCTGATTACAGAAGTTTATGCATGCACGAGAAATTTCGTTGCTTCCCATCTAGTTTTAACATTTAAAAAAAATCCATCCTTTGGCTGTTGAGCCAATCATCTCTGTTAATTTTTTAGGGCTTCAACAATTAAAATTGAGGTTTTTCAACTCCTTCGAAAACCTTCTAGAAGTTACCTGGTGGGGGGTACCTCGTGCCACATCAAACAGATTCATACCCTCCCATCTTCCTCCCTCCCCTAGTATGTCCGTCCTTCTTATCTTCTTCTCCATGCATGGTTATCATTGGCTTCGTCTCTCTCCCACTTTGCTGATTACAGAAGTTTATGCATATACGAGAAATTTCATTGATTCCCATCTAGTTTTAGCATTTAAAAAAAATCCATCCTTTGGCTGTTAAGCCAGGCATCTCTATTAATTTTCCGGGGCTAAAACAATTAGAATTGAGGTTTTTCAACTCCTTCGAAAACCTTCTAGAAGTTACATGATGGGGGGTACCACCCCGCCACATCAAATGGATTCATACAGGGACTAAAAGTCCCCGACAATTTATTTCTATTTTGGCGGTGACCTCTCCTTGCCAAAACCCATCCAGAAGGTTTCAACCCATTCGAAAACCTTATAGAAGTTGCCTAGTGGGGGGTAAAAGTCACATCAAACGGATTCATACGGGGACCAAAAGTCCTTGACAATTTATTTTTACTTTAGAGGTGACCACTTCCTGCCAGGCCACATCAAACATATTTATGCGGGGATTAAAATTTCCTGTCAATTTCTTTTTACTTTGGTGGTAACGGCTCCCTGCTAAGACTCATCCAGAAGGTTTCAACTACTTTGGAGGGGAGGCGACATTACCGGAGGAGAGGGGACGGGAGGGGAGGGGACGCAATGGGAGGGAAGAAGGTGGGGGCATAGGTCGAATGAGGGAGTTGGGTATGGGGGTGGGGGGTTGGGGGACGTGGGGAGTTTAAGTAAAAATTAATTTAAAAGTTAAGCTGAGGTGTAAATGAGTAAATTATCTTTTTTTGTGTGTAAAGTTTGGGGTCCTTGAGTAAATTGTGGGGGAGAAATAGCCATGCTCCTATTAATTTAAGACAGGACTACGTAGTAAAAACAAATATTTCTGCATAATTTTTCTTTTTTCTTTTTAAAAATCAAAACGAAAACCAAGAGGTGGGGGATTAATTAGGCATACTCTACAAGTATATTAATAAAACTAGGGAAATACAAAGAGGAGGGGATATGAGAACCTTACCCTTGTAGGAAGATACAATCTGACATTGAACCAAAGAAAAGACACCAGAAACCAAAGAATGAAAGACAATAGAACTCAAATATTCCAAAGGCCAGCTTTATAGAATATATAAAAACCTTTAAGCTTAATATAAACTACATGATCAAAAAGAGATAAAGAGCCAAAAAATCTGCCTCCTAGTATTACATGAGCAAATTGGATTTGGCAATCTTTGATTAAAGACGATCCGTAATACTCTCTGTGTCTCACATTAATAATTTTATTTAATTTTTTAAAATAAATTAAAATTATTAAAATTTTAAATTAAATAATTTTAATTTATTTTTAAATGCTAAATAAAGTTATTAATGTGAGATGAAGAGAGACTATGTTGCAACTTCCAAGGCCCAGAGAATTTTCCACTAACCTTGCTTCTGCTCCACCTCATCTTCAAGGTGGTTGTTGACATTTGTAACACTGATAAAAATATGCACTTGGGCCCACCAATGCTGTGCTTGAAATATGTATGAATAAGAGTGTGGGGAGTCATTGCAGAGAATTGGTATAGAAGTTGAGCATGGCATGGCAGCCAAGCCCAAACCGTCCTGTGTAAAGTCCAAACTAGTGCAAGTCTTTTTATACAGGCATTGAAAAACCAAAACACGGAGGAACCATGGCTGAAATAGGGGATAAGAGTCCCGAGAAAAATAGAGATACCATATGCACCTTGTTGTAGGACCTAGGTCGGGAGATAAAAGACTCATTAAGGACGAGTCCGATTGGAACCTAGAAACAGAACTAGAACTCCTTAATCTAGCTAGGTTCGTCAAAGGAGAGATGACATGGATCTTGCATGTGGTGCATCCATCTGTGTATAAAAATGTAAGAAGAAGGTGGGAGGGAGGTCCAAAATTGAATGATCCTATACTAGTAATGTAAACCAATGGTCCACACAATCTAAATTAAAGATAAAATAAAAATTAAAAATAAATAAATGATAAAATAACTAACTTGATTTTGATATCTAAATTCTAATCTTCTTTGAAGTACACAATATATAGAGAAAATTTAAACTTGGATACAATTTTTAATCTAATTTTAACTAAATAAAGAGTATAACTATTAAGAATTATAATAGAAATCAAATCTAACCTAAAATAAGAGTCTAATCTAATCTAATTTAGGGTCAAATCTTAAATTTAATAAATTATGAAGGTCGAACCCAACCTGCATGATCAGACAGAGATAAGAATGAGGCATAATGATGCATACATGCACCAAAAGAAGCCAAAAAATCTACCTCCCAGTAGACACAAGTAAATTGGATCTGGCAATCTTTAATTAAAGAGGATCGATAATACTCTCTGTCTCACATTAATACTTCCATTTAATTTTTTAAAATAAACAAAAATTATTTAATTTTTTAAATTAAATAAATTTTAATTTATTTTAAAAAATTAAATAAAATTATTAATGTGAGATGAAGAGAGAGTATATTGCAACTTCCAAGGCCCAGAGAATTTTCCACTGACCATTCTTGTTAAAAGGAATATTGAAAGAGATAGCATAACGGACGCCTTCAACTAAAGCCAAAGCTTTCTCCTAACTTTTTGGTAGAGAAGCCATAATAATGGTGAAAGTAACTTTTTGGTAGAGAAGCCTTTGCTTGCCATTTCCTTTCACTAAACATGTTCTCTCCTAAATTATTAAGAGGGGTTTACATATGTTTATGTGGTCGTACGTGAAAAAATTTACATATCCTGTCAACTTCATGATATCTTGAAATCAGTTTAATGATATCATTGAATTATTGTGATATCTAAATCTTATATAATACATGGAATTAAAAGATGCTTAAATAAAGATCTGCAACTTTGTAACCCTTGTCTCTAGGCCTATGTGTGTATCCCAACTGGTAAGGTCACCAAGGGTTGGCGAGGATGTCAAGCCATTGAATCTCTCTAACCCCTTATCTGAATATGGTAATCCTCCCTCCACCTCACTTATTAGGGTTCAATGTAGAGAGAGAGAACTGTCTTTGTTCAATGGACATCCAGAGGTGGATACGTACGTAAGGATGTTGCTTGGACCCGTTGCCATCCTGCCAATTTTATTTTAGCAAAAAAGAAAAACCGAGTTTATACCCTTCTTCCTACTCTCTCTATCCCACATAATAGTTTCATTTAATTTTTAAAAATAAGCTAAAATTAATTTTTAAAAAAAATAAATAAATAGAGCTTTTAATATGGGACATAGGGATTATGTGATTGTGTGAAGTGTGAGGTAGAATATTGACTATGAACTTAAGCTGAGCTAGAATAGTATTATCATCTCTAGGGAGAAAATGCCTTTGCACTGATATTTTCTCAAAAGCCCTCAATCTAACACAGACAAGAAGCTCAATGTAAAGGCAGAAGAAACAATCAAAATTTCTCAGGGTAAACAAAAAACGGTGGCTTTAACTTCTGATGCATGTACATATTATTGTTCAGCAGTGTACAAAAGATATTCCTATGATGGAACAAAATCGGTGGTCCTGATCTTGTCCGTTGTCGCCTGAACACTTCTACGCCTGCAAACAAAAATTTGTCGAGCTCAACATTATTTATTCATCACTTATGTGTACTTGAACAATAAACTAGTCCGAATATATTACAAAAATTAGCCATAATATATAAAAAATTCATACTCGAGCTTGATAATATACCGGTATACCATGTGAACAAAGGCCGAATAACTTAGAGAACCCTAAAATCATTATACACACAGCACCTTTGTCCTTGGCCTCTCAATAACGGCACATACAAAGCTAATTTTGTGTTATATTTTGGCTTGTTTGGTAACATATGGCCTGAGCAAGTTACCGTCACCCGTCAGCCAGGCAACTGGCAGGAGATGTAGTTGAAAGAATATCTCGGAAGTATAAGGCTAATGATATTTATACGTTTTGAGTTGGTCTCATATACTAGTATCAATAAGAGAAGGGTATTTATAACAAGTTAGGGGATAAATGAAAAAATATATATTCTTAAATAGAAGACGAAATACATTTGAACTCTAAATTGCCGGCCCTATGAGAAGTTCACTTCAATTATCATATTGGTCAAAGACGCCCAAACTTTGAGGTTATTTGAAAACATTGCCCACATGGGAGTTCCCAATTAATGTACTTCCTCCTTGTAGATAAAGAGCGACAATAACTGTGGGAAGCTTTCATATGACAATAAGCCTAATGTAAGAAGTACATGGAGCCCTTTATATTTAAGATGGATGGCTCACATGCTAGCATATGTTAGTGCTAATAATATTAGTGCTAACGTGCACCAACATGTATGTCATTGATCTCATTGATGAATGACTCTCATGCGTTCCTTAAGATGAGACTCATAGGAGAGCATAAAAAACTCTTCTGTAACCGTGATGTTGTTGGTAGAAGTGCATACCAATGGCCGTGTTTGACCCAAAGAGAAGGATTTTTCTTAATACGTAACAATGATTTCCGTTGGAATTTTGAACATTATACAAGGACATTTTGTCAAGCAACCTAAACAGAATGGTCAGGCATAGACTTTGACTATACAATGTATAGTGATATGACATAAATATACTCCCTCCGCTCCTATATTAATAATAATATTTAAAAAAGTAGTAATTTTTATTGAATGGTGAAACTTAAGAGAAAGGAATATAAGCTTATAATGCTATTTTTTAAGTATCTAACTACTTAAATTTAACAAAATGGAGTTATTAATATAAAATACATTTTTTTACCAAATTAATAGATCTATTAATTTAAGATAGAAGGAGTAACAAGGAAAATATCATTATGTCTGATCATTTACTTTTAAGAGTATTTCAATCGTAATGCCTTGCAATGTCATTCACACATGCAATCGCATGTAGGCTTAAAGGTTTGGAGACAAGCAAGACCTAAGCTTGAGGGATGCATGTCTGAAGTGCAGCACCGGATACACAGATGTTGGGCAACCATAATTTTCTCTCAGCCAAATGGATTTAGTTGGAATCAAGCATGATTCCTGTGATT
This sequence comes from Saururus chinensis, assembly GCA_035235625.1. Taxonomy (NCBI): domain Eukaryota; kingdom Viridiplantae; phylum Streptophyta; class Magnoliopsida; order Piperales; family Saururaceae; genus Saururus; species Saururus chinensis. The sequence continues at coordinate 56,862,634 of CP141140.1, forward strand.
GTGTTCGAGTATACTTAGCATGTTCATACGGCCAATATTGTAGGCAATGAAATTTAAATCTTCACGTGAAACTTAGAGCTGCCCGTGGACCAATTCCAATACGCGTGAAGAGTCAAATTACAAGTCCGCTTAGCATTTTTCAGCATCAAAATGTTGGTAAGGTAGACTTTAGATTAGTGTTGGTTCGAAATCTGAATGCAGTCAGGCTCTAGTACTAAGCGAACCTAGAGCCAACAGTGCTTCCAGTGGAGTCGTGCCCTATTTCTCTTTTGACAACTTTTTCCCAATATGATGGAGACAATTGCACCGTGGTCCACGAGATTCCTATAAGATAAGATCTCCTTTCCCACTGATGCCACCCTCCACACAAATTTTGTGACCAAGCCGGGTCTAGCGGACTCAGCTGAATCAGATGGTCCATTGTAATGAACGAAAATATTTTCTTGACCAATTTTGTGACCAAGGCGCCTGGTCCGTGACCATGCCACATAGGGCTCTCAATATGGTGCGTGTATAACAACTATGCATAGATGGCGAGTTGCCCTATATGTACCGTGTTCGGAACCGTATATAAATTATACGGGAGCCCTCTATGCATATTCAGCTCCTTACATTGAATTGGCTGAGTTTCTGTATATCATCCAAGCAGGGAAAGGTTAAAAAACAAAAACACTAATGGAACACCAACACTGAATCTCAATATTAAACTTAAAACCAAGGGTATCCAATTTAAATATGCATTCTAAATGTCTAAATATTTGATAAAGGAGATCATGTGATGTGGCAGCCTGAAGTTATTTTTTTATTATCAAATGGCGATATGGCTTTTGTATAGTTAATGCGAGTTGTAAGCAAATGGGTAATAGTGAATGTTTATTATAGACTTGAAAAAAATATGTTGCTTGTTGACAAAACGTATGAGTTCAAGTAGATATCATCATGCGTATATACAGGAAATTTGAGATGCTTAATCCATTTGACTCATTTAACTTGGCATTTTCAAATCATCATTCTTTATAACACAGAGCAGAACAGACCTGTCCCAGATGTGTATCGGAAGCTTTGATTATCTTGTGTTCTTTGACTATGACTCATTTTACAAGCACACTCATTTTTTCTTTTATTTGGTTTAGTTAGTGTTGGCAGAGTCACATTAGCATAAAATTGGAGAAGAAAAAAGTCACATTGATTAGTAAAAAATAACAACAACAACAATAGAGACATATCTCTTCTTGATAGGAACATACGTTTCCAATTTGCATACTAGAAAGAAGACACACCAAGAAAAGAACAACTATAATGTTTTCTCTTTCACTGGTTAAAAAATTGGTAGTTATCAAAGCTTCTAAATTTTTATCGACTAGAAGAATCTTCAATCTAACCTATGCATGTGAAGTACAATCTAATAATTGAATACGCGGAAATTTTCAGTGTCTATGATTTTAATATTTTTTGGGCAATGATTTTTATGTTAAACATGAACGACCATTGACTTTTATTTCTATTTACTTCTTTAAATCTACCACTCCCTCCATTCCAAATGAATCGTTTTATTTGGTTTTTTAAATAAAAAATCAAATAGAGTTATTAATGTAGGACTTAAGGAGTATAGTATATGATAATAAGAATCCAAAATTTGTCCGAGAATCTCCCCTGAGGAGAGTTCATATGTTTCTAAGAGAGTAAAAGGAAATCTTCATGGTTTAGCAATGCTCCTAGTAATTAACTCATAATTTACTCAATTTTTTTACAAAGTTGTCCTTGATCTGTTTCCAGCTTTTAAATTAATGTCAACTTTACTTAAAGCGTAAAAAATGTGTCAATTTATTATCATTGCAAGATCTTTCTATCTCCTATTTTCTGCTTCCAAAGAAAAGAAAGCTTTTTTTGCAACGTCCGTTTCAAAGACTCGCACACGCGTACAACCATCGGCGACTCGCACAGTGGCCGGCCCCACTTCGTCTCACATAACCCACGCTGGCGAGGCTGGGATGGCACAACCGTAATTTCGGCCCTCTTGAGAAGCATCGATCCGAAAAGCAGTTTCACTCGTTTTCCCACTCCCGGTGTCGCACGCAAGTGGGGGCGGGGGGCCCCTGGTGGGGGTAAACGACAAAGCAGCCTCTCTCACATCCTCCACCATGTGAGGGTATTTTGGTCAAATCCACGCTCGTCACCCCTTTCTCGTTATTTCCCATTCCACGAGTGGCATTTTCGTCAAGTTGGCCACGACCTCGGCGGGACCGGCGCTTTGTGGGTGGTGGGGCCACGTGAGTGAAAATCTATACGGGTAAATGGGTAAAGCGACAATGTTATTTTCACCTACCCGCTTAAGAAGTTGACCAGGAAACAAATATACTTATTAGTGTTGATCAAACTAACTATTCATAAGCTACTTGGTGCCGTCAATGGGGTGTCTTCTTTTATTAACAACTACCCCCTTTGTCTCATATTAATAGTTTTATATTTTTTAAAAATAAATTAATTTAACTAAATAAAGTTACTACGGTCAAAAGAAATATACTTTAGTCTTATAGGCTATAAGTTAATATGGCCTAGTTGGGACTTTAAATCTTCTAAGGATCTTGTAGTTTTGACTTAATATATTGCACTTGTACATTGACAATTATTATATCTTGGATTTTTCTAAATTTTAAAACTTAACTACATAAAAAATAGTATGTTGACACTTCAACCTTCTTAGTTGAATCAATTCTTCGTATGAGGCCGAAACTATGTGGATAGAAAGTAGATAGAAATAAATTCAAAAAGCTACCAACAATGTAAAAATTAAAGTTTAGATAGGGAGTTATGACCATTTAAAGTTGAGCACTTTATTTTAGGTTTATTTACCCAAATTAGACGTACAAATGGGCCGTTTCGGGTGCCCTGTAGGTTTAGGTAACAGAAATTATTAAAAAATTAGTCAAATTAAGTAGTCAACTTTGGGTCAGCTTCCAAGGGGATTAGGGTTCCCATGATTATAGAAAGGTAAATTAGGGCTTATTTGGGAGAGTTTTGGAGCCTTCATGGCAAGGGGAGTTGCCAGAGAAGACCCTGGGAGGTCGGTCAGCAACAACGGGGAGGAGCGAGCTCGAAGACCAGTAGAGACTAGGTAAGATCATCGAATCATCCTTAAGTCCAGACAAAGTGGTATTATTTTAGTTTTAAGTAGATTGGTTGTTGTAATCTATTGATTAAATAGGGTGAGATAAATGTTGAATTAATGAGGGGGTAATGGGGAATAGGTGGGCAGCCAGACTGCCGATCGACCTTTGTTGGTTGGACACCCTAGTTTGGTCCCAGTCACGGGTAATTAATAACCGGGGCACACTGTTTTGACGACATTGAGGAAAACACAAGCGTTTCCCCCAGTTTGCTCTTCTCTTGTCAAATCATTGATGTCAACCAGTGACCAGCCACCCCCGTACCCTGCAAACTACTTTACCAATCAGCTACCTTAGTTGATTAACTTAGCCAAGTTTGGGGAATCTGCTCCCATCTATCCATATCACCTCAATGATCTGACACTGTGCACTTGGGCAGGGACTTCGCCAACTGCATGCTCTCGATGCCTGTATGGGATTCATCTGTGCTAGCTCCTCATGATCGGATTCATCCTTCTCCTCCTCAAGGACAAGCACATTCAGCCTTTCCCTTTTGGGATAGTCTTTTGCACGGTGCAACCCATTGCATATGAAACAACCACACCTATATTCGGCCAGCCTGACTGCTCGTTTCCCTTGTCCTTGCTATAGTTTCCACCCTTGCTGCCCTCCTTACCGGATGACTTCTCTTTCTCGTCCTTCTTCCCTTGTCGAGCAGAAATATGCTTAAAATCTGCCAAGTTGTCTGCAATGTCTAGGAATTTTATAAATTCTGTAAGTTGACCATGTGGAAAATAGAGCATTTGAACCCTTAACCTTCTTGTAAGGATAACTTACCCAATAGTTAGAATTTGTTTTTGAGACCTATATGGATGTAAAGTGTAAGATCCCTGATCTTAAAACGGTTTTTTGGTTTTCTTTAATTGTCGGTTATCGTGAGATTAACGCGTTTTCTGATTTATTCGGTGGTTACGTAAATAAATGTATTTATGATGGTTTTAATCAAAATTAACATTAAGATTAGTGGTTTTATGTGATTTTAAAACAAATGTGAATTTTTGGGATTTTTTGGATTTTTTACTATTTTTCCAAAAATTAGGGTTTTGGCGGAACCCCTGTGGGCCCCACCGCCAAAATTTTGGTTTTTGGGTCAAATGGACCCAGAAATCTACCTAAGGGTATATAAAAATTTTCAGAATTTTCCTAGACTTAATTAGTGCTTAAATTTGTAAAATACCCATTTTTAGCCTACTTTTCCTATTGACACCCCATAACTTACCCATACATACCCCAACCCTTACTATAAAAGGGCAAACCTGAGCCATTTCCATTTTTGGGAATAGGCTAAGGAGGAGAGGTCAGGCCTAATCCCCAATTAGGCCCGAATTAGAAGGAGGTTAAGGTAAGCCTACTCTAATTAAGCACTAAACCCTAATTTTCTTCTTAATCTCTTCCAAATCTACCATTTCCCCCTTGCTTCAATTCATTTTTGGACATCAAAAACTACTGATTTGTGTTTTACTACAAACCCTAACCTTCAAAATTCGATTTTTATTATCAACAAGCCCTAGATCTAAGTTTTAATTAAGGATTTCTTGAGTAAATCGATTTTTATTGGAGTTTAATTCAAACTCAATGTGTTTTTAAGGTTTTCAAGAAGGGTGACCCTCCAATCCGAGCTTAATCAAGTGCTAAGGTAATGGATCTTCAAATTTTCTGTTTATCTATGGTAAAACTCTTAATTTTTGGCTTATTTCGAATGGAGTTGCTTGATTTGGTGTGTTAATGGTATGATTAGAAAATAAAATTATTTAATCCCGATTTCTTAGGGTTTTGTATTATTATGATATGGTTTAACATTCTGGAAGTCAAGAAGGACTTTTGATGATGATTAGGGTATTAGATGTGGATTTGAAGTGTTATCAATGGTGTTTCGGTTTGGATTTGCGAAAGGAAGAAGATGGTCTGTTCTGCCTTGTTGGCGTTCGAATGGCCCTTCTGGGCATTCGAACGGCAACACTGTCGAATCGGTAATTTTCCAATTCAGCCGATCGAACAGCCTGCTGGGCATTCGAACGGCCAAACTATGAATTTGAATTTTTCCCGTTTAGCCGATCGAACGGCCTGAAGGGCGTTCGAACGGCTACACAGTAGTTTTGTGTTCTAATGCATGATGTTTATTTCGATGATTCCACTTTAGCTTGCTAATTTCATATGAGTGTGGAGTGTTTTAAGCTATATTGTGCTACTGGAAAGGTATGCTATTGAGGTTATGAAGTTGAGATGTATGATTAGAGATTTGTGGAATGACTTATGTTTTGTGGCTTGATGTTGGAATTGTCATCTTGAAACTGTGAATGGTTGATTCTCTATGGCTAAGCATATTTTCAGTAGGACTACAACCCATTAATGGACTGACTTGGCATGATAGAATGTGGTTAGTTGATGTGTGGATGTTGGTGAATGCCATGACTCAAGGATGAAATGAATGATCTTATATGTGTTTAGCCTTTGTGGTTGAGTTTTGATTTGAGTTATGTTTTCAATGATTCTTCTCCTATTATTTCCGCTGGAATTCATGATTAGATGGAAGTTCACATGTGTAGTGTGGTAGTGAGTTTAATTTCAAGCATGTTGATATGCATTGTGTGAAATGCTTCTACTAGGTACACACACATGTGAGGTTTAATGATGATGTTGAAGTTTGATATTATGATTATGAATGATGCATTAGGGGCTGATGAGAGCACTTATCATGGATTAGGATTCACGTATGTTTTGCCTACGTATGTACCATGTTGCATGCATCATGAAAATGTATTTCCAATTGACCGGTTGTGTGGAACAGCTGAGGAAAAACCATTAGACACTTGTGGTATGGGACGCATTATGTCAATAGATAGCTCTAAGGTTCGTTGCGCTAGTGCTTAGTTAAATTTGCTTCTATGGTGTCATGAATATTCATGGTATGGGACGTGAGGACTAGAGTCGACATAGAGGTACTTTTACGTGCACACTCCGAGTCGGGTTGAGTTTAGTTAAAGGGAATTCATGGGTTATGTTTGGTTTAACATCATGACATCATGCATCATGGATCGGACTTCGTGAACGAGGATTTATCGAGATTAATCGAATTTGATCGATTGGATGCAATGAGGTGAAATTGCATGCTGGTTTAATTGGTCGATTGGCTTAATTGAAACTTGATTGGTCCGAAAGGACATGTTTTGATTTGAGTTCCTTTGTGAAACATATGTGCTCCCCGGGTTGAGTCGAGTCAAGTTTGGTTGTTCTGAATTGTTAATGCGGTTGAGATTTATTTATTGAGACAGTCGAACCTGGACCCTGAGAATCCAGTATGGTATGCTCTTTGCACTAGCTACCATGTGTTCGCGGGTTTCCTACGTGGGAACTCGGGCTCTCCCCTCCACAGGAGATGTCCCTGGGCGAACACACCTGCTCTAGGTTCTCTTCATGAGAATGTGACATCCTTGGCCAGGATCGTCTGGGGTGAGCAGCAATTAGGGATTGACTACCCCGATCTTCTTAAATTCTTGTGTAGAATTTGGATCATGACATGCGTACGTGGCCTTGTCGGTGTTCCCGTCTTTGTGACGCTATTTGTGATTACTCCTTGCACGACACGCCTACGTGGCCTTGTTTGTGTTCCCGTCTTCGTGACGCTATTTGTGATTACTCCGTGATGAAGGTGTGCATTATATGATGTTGAAGCATGACTGATATGTATGTTAGAGATACATCTTATGCAGATTGATATGATGTGACGCATGATTAAATATGCATGTTAGAGATACATCTCATGTAGGATTGATATGGTTGTTGAAGCATGATTGATATATATATATATGTTAGAGATACATTCCATGCAGATTGATATGATATTAATGGAACTAGGTGGATTATACACTATGATGTAGGTTTTAGGTGATGTGTATGTATGATCAGAAAATGATGCACCTTGCTAATCTTTAAATCTGAATGATTATATTGCTATGCTATCGTATTTTTGATGTTGATAGTGATATTTAAAAACCATTGCTGAGTTTGTTAAACTCACCCTTCTTTCTTGTGTTTTGTTTTGGGGCTACGTGGTGCGACACGCAGACGGACAGGATCTCCTCTTTGAGGAAAGGTCGGAGATGACTTGGATGTGATCGTGGGGATCTTTGTGTGACTTATTTTCCTTGGTTTATACTTTATGTTTAGAACCTTTGTGTAGGGTTCTTTGTTTTGGATTTATGTTACATTTTATAGTTGTGATGCTTATGACTTATTTTGAGCCGGTGTAAGCTTTAGTTAACTAAGCATGTGGGTTTGAGATTAGTTGTTTACTTTGTGATAAGCAACACTCTTTCTTTCCTTCTTATTTGCTCTTGCTCAAAGGATTGTGCGTACTTCGTAATTTTGTTAATCGCCTGTGGTTAGGGTTAAGTCTTCCGCTAGATCATTTCTCAATTTTCCCTTCGTCGCCCCCGCGCGCTTGACCGGCCCCTGGACCAGGTTCAGTTCGGGTCGGGCATCGCCGAGGCGTGACATAAAGTAGACAGAAAGAGCTTCAAAATATCACCAAAAATGCGTAAATCGGAGTTCGGATGAGGGAGTTACAACTATTCGAAGTTGAACACAATGCGCATGGCCCTTTTACCCAAATTAGATGCACAAAATTTTCATTGAAGTCGCTCTATGGGCTCGGTTTATTAGGGTGACATAAATTAATATTTAGGAGGCCCAATTGGGCTGCCAAGGGAGGTTTTAGTTAGCCCAAACCTCTTGGATTAAGAACCCTAATCCCTTTTATTATAAAAACCTAATAAGGGCTTTTGGAGGTGGGCTTTTTTCATTAAGGGCAGAGAAGAGAAAGGGGGTTCACCGGATGTGGAGGTTTCCGGCCATGTAGGGAGGAAAGAGCATAAGATTGGAGACTTGGTGAGGTAGGATGTTTTTTACGCTTGTATTCTTGCTATTCTTAGTTCCATTGCTTGATTGGTGTCCCTTCACTTTGCACATTGCGTTGTATGACTTGAGTTGTCCTAGGGCCATTAGTTTTGGATAATACTTGTCACACCCCGGCGCCCGCCGAACCCGGTCTAGGGGCCGGTCGAAGCACACAGGGTGACTAAATTGCATTGCGGAAGACTTTAACCCCTAATCGGGTATTTATCACATACATGGAGTCACACACCTTTAGTCTTTTGAGTAAGAGAAATAAAATAAACTAAAAGAGGATAATATCTCCAAAATAAATCCTCACTCTCAACCCACATACATAACAACTTGATTTGACACGTGGCTCAAAATCTAAAAATCTTAGACAAGTCTATAAGCATTAGATATACATAAGTCTGAATCATAAACCACCACACATGATGTTCTATAATCATAATAGCATAAATCAAAGACAAAACAATGTTTGAAGGCATCCACTCCTACTCCTATGCATATCCCGATCGTCCATCATACAGGGGATCATGTTCAACTACATGTCGTACCATGCAACCCCAAAATAAAGCACAGAAAAATGCGTGAGTAAAACTCAGTAAGGTTTGAAATACGGTAACGTTAATAAAAAATAACCACGACACAACAACATGGTAATTTAGATCCACATTTTACATAATATCCTCATTTCTTATTCATTCCCTTACCATACCCCTAATTATCCATAGGTAATTATTTTGCATATGAGTATCTCATACATACTAATTATGAATAATCACATCATGGTATAACATCCATCTTGCATAATAAGTGATTCTCACCCAATCACATCATGCATAATCATCACATATAACCTGCATGAGAAGTGTCTCTACCACACATTCAGATCATACATAAGCATCACATAAACCTACATAAGAAGTGACTCTAACACACATTCAGATCATGTATAAACATCACATATATCAACCTGCGTATAAAATGTCTCTAACACACATTTCAGACCTATGCAATTCGATAAAAACAACCCCGCTTAATCGGCTGAAGCATAAGTAATCTCTACATACTCTAAACAATCCCCAATAGGAAAGTCTAAAGGAATTCCACAGCTTGGGTAAATTCCCTAATGGGGAAGAATACCTCCTCGTAAGCCGGTGCACTCGGCTACACTAGCCTGAATTCTCAAGGTCCATATGGTCTCAATAGTTTGTCTCCTTATAGCATTGCTGCTCTTCTCAACCCGAGGAGGAAAACCTGTCCTTAAGGTTTAAAACCCTATCCTTTTATACGTAAAACCTCATCCTTTCGGACGTAAAACCGAATCAATTTAAGCCTCCGATCAATTAACCCGACAAGTAATTCTCACACAATTGTATCCAATCGACCAACATTGGCTAAACTCAATAAAGTCTCATTCATGAAATCTGCTTCATGAAGCATGTAACATGATACATATGTGAGCAATCTCTACATGAATTCTTATTCAATGAACGTGCTCCCATAAGCCCCACATACATCATATCAATCATAAATAACAACAATTACCATAATTACCCCCCACATGTGTGTGTTCTAGATAGAAACATGTATATCTAAGCATATGAACACACACTATAGATAACCCATTAACATCCTATACACACATGCTCTTTAACATCTAATCATGGCTCCTTACTAAAATCATGAGTGAAAAATCATAGGAAAACATTAATCAAGTTAAGTGCAACCTCATGTTAGACCTATATAAGCATATACACACCATACTTGAATCTAGACATGACATCATCATTTACCTATAATTTAATCACATTATAAGAAGACATGCAAGTCCATTCTCATATTAAAATCATGCTTAAAACATGAGAATTGTTCAATCATGGATTCAAGATAAGTAATCCTAACATGTTTAGCCAACAACATGCAATCTCACATATTACTTAAATATTCTTCATAATTTCCAACATCAATATCATGCCCTTCTAGTAGCTCATTCTAGCATAAATTACTCATCATGAACATAAGAAATAATATTTAAGAGTCAAAGCATAAAAATATGCAAAAGAAACAAAATAACAAAAACTGTAGTACTGTCGTTCGATCGACTTGCATGGTTGTTTGAACACCATAACGTCATATTCCTGGTGCGTCTTCCCCACATAGAAATCAAAATCGAAACTTCACATACACTTCATAGTTCATCAAATCACACTCCCAAACATCATAATAATCCAATCCATGCTTAGAGAACATAAAATCTAGCCATTACTAAACAAAACCCTCAAGAAATTACATCAAAGATTACTCCTTTCTCAAATCACCATTAAAGCTCATAACCATGGAACCCATTTCAAAACTTTATCAAAACTTAAATTTGAAATCACAACAACATTTAAGACCAAAACACTTACCTTCCAACAACTTCTTGACTCGAAATGGCTCTTCAAACACCTTCAAAACCTACACAAAATATAATTTTTATTAATACCTTCACAAATCCGATTTAAAACACCTAAATCTTTTTTAAAACTTTAGATCTAGGGTTCAAGAGATTCAAAAATGAAATTCCCACCATTAGGTTTTGAAATAGGAACCCAAATCAGTAGTTTTTGAGTAAAAATTGAGATTAATCTAAAACAAAGGAAGAGATTTTGAAAGACATAAAAAAACCCTAAGAGTTAAAGAAATATTAAGTAAATCCATACCTTAATTTCCTTTCTCTTTTAGGAAAATAGGGATTAGGTTCCTAAGCTCTAGGTCTTAGCCCTTTCCCAATTGGGAAAGTGGTTGTGCCATTCATTTTATAGTAAAGGATGGGGTAAACACAACTAATTAGTGGGGTACAAATAGGTTTTACACTAAAAATAAAAAATCTTGCTTATTTTAACCCAAATTGAAGTCTAAAAATTTTAAAATAATTATTTTCTATCTTAGGTTGATGTTAGGGTCATTTAGGGCTAAAAATTCAAATTTTGCACGTAGGGCCCACGATGGGTCCCGCCCCTAACTTTTGGGGAAAAATAATAAAATTTTTAAAAATTCCAGAAAAATTCTAAATAACTTAAATTAACTTAAAAACCATAGATGTGAAGAAATTTTTTGGTCTTGGGACACTTTCAGTCGGTAGATGCTCACTGGAGGCAAATCTTCTAGGAGTTCTCTACAGATTGTTTTCGTGCGGGAGACAACGCTCATGCTTCAAGTATGGCTTCGGGACCGGAATCTAGTAATTTTGGTGTCAAAACCGACAGGGGAGAAGTCATAGGAGGTGTGCTCTTGGTAGAGTCTTGGTGGACTCTGCCTCTGTTCGGTCATCGTCTCCCATCTCTGTCAGGGAGACGACGACTGGACCGAGAAATTATTTCCAATCCGGTTCAGTAATTGCACTAGGTCCGGTTCATTCGGTTTTAGGTGTAGAAAAAAATTCACAAAAAATTACATAATGTCTGAGGGAACATGAATAGTAACTAGAAAAATACCAGTAAGTGGATAAGTGACTACCTTGTCCTAAGATTTAGGGTAAACTATTAGGGTCGGTTGAAGGGGTTCACGACCACGTTAAATGCCAAGAAAATTATTCCGGGTCTATGATGTCAAGGAATACCTTTGAGAGCTCACTTATGGACCAATTAGAGTTTAGGAAATCTCTAAATAAAATGATAGAAATACCCCTTTGAGCGACTGCCCACATTCGTGTGAATGGAAGCGTGAGTCAATTTGGGAGTGAAACCTTGGGAGAGGTCAATGACTTAAAATCAATATAAGGATAGTGAGATGACCAGAATAACCTAAGGGAGAGTATCATACCCTATGTGGAAAACCAGAATTACCCTAATGCTCTTAGAGGAAGACTATCCTATTTTCACTAGAATGGATACCCTAGCCCAAAGAGAGTCAGGGTACCCTATGTATAATAATGACTTTAAATGGAAGGGTGTGACCAGTAGGTGACACGAAGACCTTTACAGGTCACATTGTCACAAACAACAAGAGGAAGAACCCTCATTCCTAGGGTCTAAAGTGTCATGACCCGGATTTCTAAAACCCTTTTAAATAAAGGACATGTGATAAATCACAAGGAATTTTTTTTCTTTTATAAATACAAAACAAATCCTCCGATTAAATATTTGAGCCATGATAATCGGGGTTCACATGTACAAATATCAAAACATATGATATTATCATGCATGTCAAAATTTGATAGATAGTAGGTTAAACCTCTAAGTGCAAGTTTGTCATCGGTCCGAAAATAAATAACCAAATAAAGTTGACTCTCATGCAAGTAATTATAATTACTTATAAAATTGCATAAATAAGAAACTAAATCCTACTAGTGCAATGTCATCCTCAATTGCCCATCGACATTCTAATCTTGCTACGTCCTCATCTAAAGAACCTGTAACCAAACAACAACAAAACATCTCCTTTACTTGGAGGAACATTTTCAAAATAATAAAAGTATTAATTAATATTTTTCAGATCATGCCAACATCACCTGATGTTAATTGCTTATGTACTCATCAGACAACATCTCTACTATTTCTAACAAGATCGGATCCAGATGTAGTTCTGCCTAAAAACTTCAGTATCTTAAGAAGCATAGAGTCATACATAAAATGCTTAAGTATTTTCAATCAACATACATTTTATGCAAGTCCTTTAATCGTTCCACTTGTTCTAATCAAACAAGTAATATCAAATAATGTTATTACTTATCTCTTGAACCATTGTTCTATAATTAATATCCCCGTCTAATCCCATAGACAGACAGACTAATCAAATGTCAACCTAAGTGACAAATGATACAACCACCATGAACCTTTCTTCAAAGAGAATCATCCATAGTGCAGCCCTCGAATCCACTAGGAAGTGTCATCACCCAACCTGGCCCATAAGGACCTAACTGGAGTGGAAGAGCATGGCCCACAACTGCACTTGAACAGAAGTGGCAGGAGAAGCCAACCAAGCAAGATGTCAGCTAATCCAAATGCGTGTACACTAAACGATCCTCAATAGATCGGTGGTAAGTCTGGCTCATGCAAAGCTCCCTCCAACGGGGAGGTGCGATTGCATGGTCAAATCAATAGCTCCTTAATAGAGCGAAGACTCAAAAAAAGAATTATAAACCCTATCTTGTTTGTCAACAAGCAAGGATTTCAAATGACTATCCCAAACCCTATCAATCCCTACTAAACTAGGGTTAAAACTCAAAACTGTCATCGGTTTATTAACTAAGGCAAATTATCAGATCAAAGGCCTTGTTCACTTTATGAACTAGTCCCCGACCCCTTTGAGGGTATTTTAGTCTTTATCTTAATTAAGTGTTCTCACCCAATCCAAAGCTATCTGCCCATTAATTAATCTTTCATTAATCTTAAGCTAGTGATAAATTACTATCACAACATCAATAGCAAACATCAAAATAATTAATAATATAAATAATACAGACCCACACAAGTCTAAGAAGATCATAATATCAAGAACCAAACTCAATAATGATATTAGAAATGTTCGCGCTCTCGTGCCCTAACCCTCATTGGGTTAGCTGATTAAACTTTTATGAAAATGGGTCATAATGCACCTAAGGGCATCATAGTAATTATCCCACATTGGACATGGTCCTATCTATTCTCAGGTAAGTCTTTGTGTCATGCCCCAACACTAGCCCGACCAGAGCCGAACCTGGTCAAAGGGATGATCGAAGCACACAGGGGTGACAAGGTGCTAAATTGCGGAAGACTTGACCCCTCTAACGGGAAGCACACACACGGAGTTACGCACCACTTTATCTTTGTGCAAGAGAAATAAGCAAGAGTAAAAAAAACATTAACTTTGAAACAGTCCTCAAGTCTCAACCCACAAACTTGCAACACTGAGCCGACAAACATTGCTCAAGTCATAAACAAGTTTAAAGCCACAACGACAAATAGAGTACGAGACAAAGTCATCTAAACATGTTCTAATAAAGCAACAGAAATAATCAGAAAAGATCATAAAATCTCTAGGCTTCCATGCTTACACCCGATCATTATCCACATATGCTTCATAAAGAGGGACTTAATCATCTACATATCGCACCATGCAGCCCCAAAATAGAAAACACAGAGAAAACAAGGTTTGTATAAAACTCAGCAAGGTTTTGAGTGTTGAAATGATAAATTAGAAAACAATCACAACATATCAACATGGTCTATTAATCAACGTATCATATAATTCCTCATTTCAGACCACATTATCATTCATAATCCATACTCACCCATAAGTAATTATCTTGCATGAAAGTATCTCAACATATTACCCATCGCTGAATAATCACATTAAGACATGAACATCTATCCTGCATGAAAAGTGTCTCAATCACACCATACATATCCATGCATGTTCATAAACAATATCCTACATGAAGAGTGTCTTAAATCACACTATACATATCCATCCATATTTACTTTCATTCATAAGCATTCACTCTACATGAGATGCGCCTCTAACATATTGACCACAATCAACAACGATGAATATTTCATGAAACAAATAGAATAAACATACTCCTCAAGGACGAAGCCCGCGAGCAATCCCATACCAAATAGACCTGCTCCTCAAGGTTGCAGCCCTAAAGCATCCTATTCCCATAAATACTAAACTCCGAGCAATCCTGCTTGTCAAGACCAAAGTCCCAAGCAACAATATGTGGTAAGCTGGTGTACTTGGACAAACCATATGGATTCTTAAGGTCGAGATAAACTCAATAACTTAATCTCATTATAACATTGCCGCTCTTCTCAACCAGGGGAGGAAAACGTCCTTGAGTGACGTAAAACTGCATCCCTTCAAACGTGAAACCTCGTCCTTTTTGCGTCCTTGAGGGATGTAAAACCGTGTCCCTTCGAATGTGAAACCCTGTCCTTTTGGATGTAAAACCGAATCGATAAGCCTCCGACCGATTAATCTGGCAAGTAATATCATACAATTGCATATAATCGATCAACCACGGCTAATATCAATAAAATCTCATTCGGAAATCCATCTCATGATGCATGCAATATGGTACATATGTGAGCGATCCCTACATGAATCCTAATTAATGAAACATGCTCCCATGAGCCATACATGTATCATTTCTAATCATAAGTGTCAAACCCATAATTCCTCCCCCCCCCCCCCCCCCCCCCCATGTGTGTGTACATGGTAGAGACATTCAATCCTAAGCATATGCTCATGCATTATGAACAATCCATCAATATATTACACACATGCTTATTAAGATTAAACCATGGTTCTTTACTGAAATCATGGGTGAAAACCATCGTAAAACACCATTCAAGTCAAATGCGACTTCATGCTAAACTGAAGTATAACTACACTTTAAGCTAGACATGACACTATCATTCACCCATAATTTAATCATAATATGTGAAGGCATACAAATCCATTATCATGTATAAACTTGCTGGAATCATAATTAAAATATGGAGAATCACTCAACCATGGATTTAAGATAAGAAATCACAACATGCTTAACCGAATAACATGTAATCCACAAAATACTTAAACATTCATCATAGCTTACAATATCAAATTCATGCCCTTCCAGTAATTCTTCCTAACATAAATTACTCATCACAATCATAGGAAATGGTACTTAAGAAGAAAAGCATAAAAATGAACAAAATAGCCAAAATGACCAAAATCGCAATGTTGCTGTTCGAACGCCCTACAGGGCCGTTCGAAAACCATAACTGCAGTTCTAGTTCGTCTTCTTCCTTTAGAACCCAAAACCAAAAATACACATATCCATTTTAAACCTTCAAATCTCACTCCTAAAAATCACCATAATGAAATCTAAGCCTAGGAAAGAGTAAATCTAGTCATTTATCAACAAAAACACGAATAAATAGCAAGAAAGATTAAGCTTTTCTTAATCCGCCATTAAAGCTCAACTCTATGCTAACCTACTTGAAACTTCACCAAA
This sequence comes from Saururus chinensis, assembly GCA_035235625.1. Lineage (NCBI taxonomy): Eukaryota > Viridiplantae > Streptophyta > Magnoliopsida > Piperales > Saururaceae > Saururus > Saururus chinensis. Next base: position 56,878,666 of record CP141140.1, read on the forward strand.
CTCAAATCCAAAAATACGAACCTATTTAGGAAGAAATCCCTTACCTAAAGTGAGTTTCTTGACTTGAAATCGATTTAACTCCTTCAAAATCCTACCCATAATAGGGTATTGTTTATACTTGTATAAATCCGATTAAAAATGCCTAAATCACTTGAAAACTTGTAGATCTAGGGTTTATTGAGTTCACAAATGAAATTCCTTCCATAGAGGTTTGAAATAGAGGTCAAAATTAGAATCTTTAAGGGTAAAAATTGAGATTAATCCTAGGTAAAAGAAGGGTTTTAAAAAGTTTAGGAGAAACGTAGGTAATTAATAAAAAATCAAGCTAATCTTTACCTCAATCACCTTTCCTTTTTTAGAAATGGGGATTAGGGTCTCTTAAATTCTAGATTCCAGCCCTTCCAAATGGGAATGAGGCTGTGTCTTTCTATTTATAGTAGGCATTGGGGTAGACCTAACAAGAATGTGGGGTATAAATAGAAATTAACACTAAAACTGAAAAACTTGCTTATTTTAAGCCCAAATTGATGTCTAATTTTTTTGAAACATTTAGTTACTATCATAGGAATTTTTAGAGTCTTGTGGGATCCATCATCCCAATGTACGAACGTGGAGCCCACGGTGGGTGGGTCCCACCCCCTAACTTTTCGAAAAAATAGTCAAATATTCTAAAAATTCTAGAAAAAATCAAATTGACTTATCTTAACATAAAAACCATCAAAATGAAGAAAATTTGATTAAAACCATTGTTAACCACCTTAATATTAAAAATAAGTCAAACCAACCAAATTAACATTAAACCACACAATAACAACTAAATAGAATTAAATAAATTGGTTAGAGTTTAGGGATCTTACACTTTGACCTCTCAAAAAGTTCCAATATCAAATTAGCTCATAAAATTTCATTCACGCGAATGCTGACTGGTTCACTCATAGGAGTATTTCTGTCATTTTGTTCAAGGCTTCTTTAAACACTAATGGGTCCAAAACTAATCTCAGGAGTACTCCTTAATGTTATGGACCTGAGGTAATTCCCTTGTGATTTAACAGGATCATAAACCCCTTGAACTGTAGGGGTAAAATAGTCAATTATCTATTTATTAGAATTTTATTCTATATTTTGCATTGGTCTATAATTAGGATACACATACACCTATCACTGGAATTTTTCTCAATTTTTAAACCTACTCATAAGTCCTTGAACCAAAGCCCGAACCTGTCGCAAGTGGTGACCAAAGGGGAGCCTTTCTCCTCCTCCACAGTGGTGTCCGATGGGCTGCACGCTAGCAACCAATGAGCCCCACTTGTCCTAGTAGAGGGTAAAAGAGCAGGGCAGAAGTCATGGCCTGCACCCTTGCCCTCTCCCTTCTCTATTTCCCCCTTTTTTTATCCACGTAACGGCTCGATGGTCTGTGCAGTGGTGGCTAGTGGAAGCTTTGCCGTGCCAACCAACAAAGGAGGCATAGATTGAAGCTTTGCCTCTCTATTGGCTAGAACAGTGGGTCTCGCCAGCAGCCGGGTAGTCGAACTGCCTCTCATCTTCACAGTTTCTCCTCTCTCAATTATTAATAAATAACTGTGTTTTAACAATGAATCCAAGTATATACTAATTCAATATTATTTTAATCTCCTACCTCAAACTCTGGGTTGTTGTTGATCCACCGTCATCAACCCGTTGCTGACTAGACTTGCCCAAACCTCTCCGGCAGTTCCTCCTCTTCTTCCTCCTCCCTTTGCCAAAAGCTCATAGCCCCCCTCTCAATAAGCCTAAATATATTTTTATAAGCATGGAGATTAAGGTTCCTAATCCCCTTAGAAGTTGGGCTAACTAGATTACATGGATCTCTTTTTTATTAATTTCTGTCACTTTAATTAACCAGGCATGTAAAATGACTTAAATGGCCCAAATACATGTCTAAATCGGGTAAACGGGCCATGCCTGATATGTTCAACTTCGAACTGTTGTATCTCTCTTATCCGAATCCAATGTGTGCGTTCTTGGTGGCATTTCGAAGTTCTTTCTGTATACTTTCTAATCATATTAGTTTCAGCCATAAATTTTATCTATTGGGAAGTTATTCTACTAAGAAGTTCAATGGGTCAAACATCCTATTTTCCATGTATTTAATTTTCAAAACTTAGAAATATTCAGGATATTACTTGGGGCCGTCGACATTCACTTAATATCTAACTTGGTTATTTATTTTTAGACTAATGACAGACTTATACTTAGATGAATAGACTGCAATTTATAGATTTTTGAGACATACAATAATATAATCTAATTCGGTATTCGTACTTGTGAACCCAAGACCTAGATATTTAATCGAATAGTTTGTTTTGCATTAGGAAAGAAAAGAATTTCTTCATGACTTACTGTTCGTGCTATTTGAAAAGGGTTCTAAAATCACAGGTCGTGGTAGTTGGTAGCTTGGTTTAATTATGGATTTTCTTAGTTTTGTTTTGAATTTTGTGGGAAAACATTAGTGTCTAACATAAACCACCATATTACCACACTAATTGTTACAATTTGTACAAATTTTCTTGTATTAAGGAAATGGGCCCCATTCTACGACCCACAACCATCCTCGTCATTATGCTAACTTCTGGGGCCGCCGACATTCACTTAATATCTTAGATAGGTTTGAGTCTTATCACATTCATTTTAGCCCATTTCCTAAGGCATGTTTCGTTTCATTTATTCCTTTATTGGGCCCATGCAAGCCCACTTACTTACCCACTTGTACAAATTGCCACTTTAACCATTCTTTCATTTTGGGGGTGACTTATTTTTCAAGGGTTTGTTGTGCTCTACCTTCTCTCTAAAAGGGAAAACTTCATTCCAGGTAAGCCAAACAAGTTTTCTTCATGATTTCTTATGTTTTTAGCTTGAAATCCATGTTAATCTTCTCTTATATTTGATTTCATGTTTTCTTCTCCTCAAAATCCTTTCTTTTACCCATAATTTAAAGATTACATATATCTTTGATTCTTGTTCCTACTCTTGTGTTTTATGTTTGAGCATAAGGAAATACTTGCTTTATTTTTCTATTAGTGGTTTTGAATCTCTATGTGGTGAAAATGTATTATTTTTACTAAGGGCTAATGTGGCCTAATTTATTAATTAGGGACCCTTTTATTTTAGGAAGATATTGAAGAGATTACATGCTTATTTGGGGTAAGAGGTTTTTACTTGATGAAGTTTTCCTTGCATTAACACTATGGATTGTGTATGTTGAATCATGATCTTAAGCATGTTGGATATGTGAGCTTAGATCTTCTTCAACATATGTTTTGATGATATATTGACATAAATATTTATGAATTATGCTGTATCTATCATGTCTAGAGCCTAGATGATGTCTATTTGAAGTTTTATGAGGTTTTGATGAAAGATCAGACCGGTTGTATTCACAAGAAATTCCGCTTTTCGTGTTTTTGGGCATGATTGATCAATCGCCCTTGGGCATCGATCAATAGTTAAAAGAATTGTCTTCAGTTTTACAAAGATCGATCAATAGCCCTGTCAGGCCGATTGATCAATCAGTTGTTCGATCACCCGAAAGGCCCGATTGATTGCAAAATTGACTTTTTTCCATTCCAGATGGACCAATTGATTGCACTTGAAGCCGCTTGATCACCCAAGTAAAAAATGACTTTTATGCTGATTTTTAAGCAATATTTGAGGGCTCTACCATGTCTCTTACATGTAATTAGTAAAAAATTATTATGCTATGATATGAATGCTTACATACATGTGATGTTATTCATGTATGAACTATGCTCAATGTACTCTAGGTCATTTATGAACATGACCACTTATGTTTAAACGTACTTATTCTTACATGACCTTATTATCCATGCAGGAACCATGCCATATGCATGATAGGGTTGTTTATTGGTATGAACACTTATGCTTGCATGCAGTTAACATTATTCACGTATGACTTATGTTGCATATATAATGAAAATAGTTTGCTAAACCATGTTTATACATGCTTAGCTGTGACATTTTGTAGTTTTCCCATTTTTTTGATCGAAAGGACAAGGTTCATCCTCCCCATGTCGAGAAGAGTAGAATGCTACAATGAGAATACTAAATGAGACTTTTGGAGTGAGCTTCAGGTTGGTTTTCTATGTCCACTTGCTAACCAGGTGCATTTTCGGTTTACAAGTGTGCCAATTACTTTTGGTTTTTTTAGCATAGGAATACCAGGTAAGCACGTATATGGTACCATCGGGTATCAAGATTACTCTATCGATGATTTATGGATTGTTATGATGCTTATTTGCATAAATTTTTTTCATAGATTATGATGTTTATTTATACTGATTTTGTGTATGGATTATGATGCATGATTAAGATATTGCATAGGTTTTAGGCGTAAGCGATTTAACATTCTCTTGCAATCTTAACACCAGTATTGCATAAGGCATATGTATACATCTTGAGATATGATTTATGGTGTTAGTGTAAACCCTATGTTTTCAAACCCTTATTGAGTTAAGCTCACTCATTTGCGTTGTTTGTTTTAAGGTATCCCCCTCTATGTAGTTGTACCATGCAGGTGCTTAAAATGATTTATTTTGAAAACACAATTGAGATTAAATGGACACAGAGTGAGGATAATTCTCCTATTTTTGGATAGTCTTTAATTGGTTTATGATGTAACTATGAGATTTTTGACTACTTTGTGGGAGAGACATTCATTTTTATAGCAAGAACTTGTTTATTGTTTTCAAAGGCCTAATACTCCTTTATGATTATGAGCTTTTAGCTTGGTGTGTGAGAATGATTAATAAATTTTATTAAAAAACTTTTATCTTCTAGTAATTAGTTTTGTACGAAGTGCATGTTTTGTATTTTGATGTAGCTTAGGTTTAGATTAGAACTCATCTCATTACATCTTTATATTTTTTTATGGCCGAGTCCGAGCCAAGGGTGTATGGTAGGGGTGTGACATAATTCTTGTCTCATTATAAAAAAAACCTATTCAATATTTTAGAAATATGCAATTTGCTAATCTATTTTTTTCAACTTCAGATATACTGTTGGAGTTGATTCCCTTCTTATTTTGACTAAAATACTATCTATCTTTTCTGCTTAGAGTACAAATATATTGTTAATTGATTTTTTATAATATTATTAATTTAGTTAATATGTACACATTCAAATATATTTGGTCCACATGATTTTAACTACGCAAACCACATAATACAAGGAGAGCAGTCCCCGCACATCGTTGGATCATGATTTGATAGTGTGTATAGCACCCGGGCACTTAGTTCTAATATGTACCCGGGTCTATGTTAACTTTTCCTTTGGGATAAATTTTTAAAACAAAACAAAATTCTTAGTGCCGCCCTTATTTACCCAGTTAAACCGAAAGCCCTTGTTTACCGAGTTGAAGCAAAACGCTTGGCTGGGTTAAATTTGAAAGGTAAAAATTTATAAGAGCTTCACGTGTAACTAGGTGATCTAGGGCCTTTAAGACCGTCAGATTTAGATCCAATAACTTACAAGAAAATATATGCTACCAAGTAATATGCACCGTCAGATTTGAATCCGACGGACTGCATGAATTAAAATCACCTTCCTGCTTCCCTTGTCCGGATCCGGGAAAATGTGAAAATTCTCTCTCAACGCCAATCAAATAATTGAAGCGGCGGTGGGCCCGCGGTCCCCGATTCTGCCGCTGGCAAGATGTCCGGCGATGCCAAGATTGCCACCCGTCTTCTCAAATTTACTGTTTTGCCACACGGGGGGGCGAAGTGGGAGGGGGAGGGAAAGAGAGGGAGGTAGAAAGTTCGGTCCTTTTTTGTTGTCGTTGTTGCAGCGAACGTGAATGAATGCTGGCTTGTCTGTACCACTACGTCCGCCTCCTCCGTTTCATCAGATCTGCGGTGTCCGCCTTGTTTCGCCCACGAACCGTGAAATTCTGATCGGAGCCGGCGAGGGGCCGTCTGGGTCGTCGGTGATGCTCCGGGCGAGGTAGTTTTTGAGTCTGGAAAGTAACGATTTTTGTTGCCTTTTTTTTGCTTTAATTTTTGGAAGAGGCTTTAGTTGGACTGAGTTAGCAGCGGTGGAAGTGGGGAAGATGGTGTGCTGCCGCTGATGTGTTTTTCTGCGCTTTTTGTGGGCTCGGTGTTGGAGCTGTCCGTGGCCGAGAAGTGGCGATTTTTCTGAAGCTGGATTTGGTATTGGTCGTCAGTTGGACGAGCTGAAGCGGCCGGCGGGGATTGTTGTAGTTTTGATTTTCTGTGTTTTTGTTTTTTCTTTTGGTTTCGGTGGATTGCTAGTGGGTGGTGAAGAAGGAGTGAAATAGTTTTCAAGTGTTCTGATTTGGGGTCGAAAATTCGATTTTGCTTGAAGCAATACTGCTAATTTGGCTGCAAATTGGGTTGACCGCGCGAGTTGCTGACCGTGCCTCAGACGGAGGATTTGATGAGAGAATTCACTGAAAGAAATTCGGAGAGGTATGTGAAGACTGAGTTTTACGCTGATATCTAATTTGTTTTCAACTCGCCACGAATTGGAAGAGAAAGAGTTTCAAGCGCCGAGAAGCTGTTTGTCGTAAGGCGCAAGACGGAAACTTTTCCTGAATTTGGGTTTTGGTCACGGGTGTTGTGCGCCTGAGAGGATTAAAGTGGGGGGTTTTGGGGCTCAAATTGTTGCTTCAGGTTCAAGGGGCTCTTTTTATTGTTGAGAAATGGAAGGGGAGGTGGGGCCTCAAGTCGCCCCTCCGATCTTCATCCACCAGGCGCTCCCTGGGCTCTTCTGCGAACCATCTCCGATGTCGAAAAAGCGTGACCTGCCATGGCAGAACCATGGCTTCCATCACGCCCACCACCAGCAGGTCCTTCAGTTGAATTCCGGCCTCCAATCCCCTAAAACCAATAACTGGAACCCAAAGGCCTGGGTCTGGGATAGTGTAGCATTCGCTGCAAAGCCTGCACCCAAGGAAGTTGACCTGCTCCGATTGGGGACGGAGCCGAAGAAGAAAGGCGAGGAGGTAATAGCGAAAGGAATTGGCAATGAAGATGGGGAGAATTTGACGTTGAAGCTTGGGGGGAATGCTTTTCCGCCACCCGTGGAGGATCCGATCGTGAGACCCAACAAACGGGTTCGGTCTGGGTCGCCGGCCAGTGGTGGGGGGAATTACCCTATGTGTCAGGTGGATGACTGCAAGGCTGATTTGTCGAATGCTAAAGACTATCACAGGAGACATAAGGTGTGTGAACCTCACAGCAAAACCACAAAGGCCCTTGTGGGGCAACAGATGCAGAGGTTCTGCCAGCAGTGTAGCAGGTACAGATGTTATTTTTTTAGTTGAATTTTGGTTTCTATGCTGCAGAGATTATACTTACAGGGTGTAGAGTTGTTGCTGACATCTGTAGGATATGTATTTGCGTAGTTTTGTATTCCATGATTTCATTTGTTCTGTCTTTGTGTTAAAATTTGGCTACTTGTTGCTAGGAACTTACTGCAGAGTGCATAGTATTATCAGAACTGTGATGAGATTTGTATATTTTCTAAATCTAGGTTTCATCCACTCTCGGAGTTTGATGAGGGAAAGAGAAGCTGTAGGCGTAGACTTGCTGGACATAATCGGCGGAGGAGAAAGACCCAGCCTCAAGATGTTTCTAGTGGACTTGTACTACCTGGAAACAACCGTGAGAACAGTGGTGGTGGGAATTTAGATATTGTCAATTTGCTAACCATACTAGCTCGTTTGCAAGGTATGTCGGTTCTTGGGTTGCATCTGAGGAGTTTTATTTCATATTAAAGCTGAAATGCTGAGATTGGTTGACTTGTTATTTCAGGAAACAATGCAGACAAAGCTTCTTGTGTGCCTTCAATACTTGACAGAGAACGGCTCATCCAGATTCTTGGCAAGATAAACTCCCTTCCTGTGTCTGCAGATGCTGCTGGACACCAATCTTCAGTCGGAAGATTTGACCTTAACTTGTCCCACACTTTGCAACCTCCTGCAGAAGGCATGTCTCAGGGTAATGGAAACCCCCCAGGTCCTTCAACTATGGATCTGCTGGCAGTTGTTTCTGCTGCATTGGCAGCATCCTCACCAGAGAAACTTGCAATTTTTTCTCAGGGAACTAGTAACAGTAAGAATAGTGATGCAAAAAGTAAATTTAGTGGCTACAATAAAAGCGAAGAACTCATTTCACATAAGCAGATGGGGTCTGTTCCTTTGGGTGGAGATGATAGAAGTAATGGTGCATTTCCCTCGCCTGCAATTCCAGAAGTCCGGACAAGTTTGCCACTGCAGCTTTTTAATTCCACTCCTGAGGATGATAGTCCGCCCAATATAGGATCATCCAGGAAATATTTCTCCTCAGATAGCAGCAATCCTATGGAGGAGAGGTCTCCTTCATCCTCTCCCCCTGTTGTGCAGAAACTGTTCCCTTTGCATTCTTCCAAGCGTGAGAAAGTGTCCATCAGTGGAGAGGATATGCCAGTTGAGGTCAGCACTTGTCGTGGATGGACATCACCTAAAGAACTTTTCAAGTTCGCAAATTCAAGGGCTGAAAATAGTGTGGTGTCAAATCCACCTTACCAAGCAGGATACACATCTTCATCTGGCTCAGATCGCTCACCTTCTACTTCTAATTCTGATAGCCAGGTATTTTTTTGTGTTTTTTTTTTTCAATTTTTTATTGGATATCCTGACAGTGAAATTGTACTTAATGCTTTATATAAATGAGTGGGAGTGGGTTGGGGGTGCGGATATTTTGACAAGGGTTTTGTGAATTTGCTTTATACCCTGTACTCAAATTAATTTTGCTCTTCAGGATCGGACTGGGCGAATCATGTTTAAACTGTTTGACAAGGACCCTAGCCATTTTCCAGGGACAATAAAGAACCAGGTAAGGGATCATATAAATGGCTGGATATTGCTTCAATTATTGGAAAATTTTGATTAATGTGTCCACAGGAATCTGATTGTGACTACAAATTCTGACATTTTTTTAATGTATATTCTTGTTTTTACTTACCAGATATTCAATTGGCTGTCTAATAGCCCCTCTGAGATGGAGAGCTATATTCGCCCAGGGTGTGTTGTTCTTGCCGTGTATGCATCAATGCCGCAGTTTGCTTGGGAGGAGGTGAGTCACTTTGTTAGCTACAGAATTGATGGTTGGCATTAGTTCATTGACTGTCCTTTTTCCATTGTAGTTGCAAGAAGATCTACTGCAACGTGTCAGTTCACTAATTAAGGGTTCAGATTCAGATTTTTGGAGAAGTGGCAGATTTTTGGCCCAGACTGAGAGACAATTAGCATCGCATAAAGAAGGTAGGTTTTTCTATCTTACGATACTTTCTACATTCTTGCTAGATTTTTTGCTTTTTGAAAAGTGTGGCTGACTTTAATTGCTGACACAAGCTGTACATGTGGGCCAAAAAAAAAAACTTTGAAGTTTATTGAGGCAGTGAATGTCAGTACTGGTCTAATGTATGTGGAATTGTTAATTTTAGGCAATATTCGTCTTTGTAAATCATGGAAAACGTGGAGTGCACCAGAGCTCATCTCTGTTTCACCTCTTGCCATTGTTGGTGGGCAGGAGACCTTGCTTGTATTGAGAGGTCGCAATTTGACAATCCCTGGAACAAAGTAAGGACAGATGACTTAGCGGGTAGATAAGCCTTGTGACATGACTTCCTTTTGGCTTCTCTTTACTCACAAATTTTTGTTGTGAAATGTAGAATTCATTGCACATACTTGGGAGGGTATACCTCAAAGGAGGTGTCAGCCCCTGCTTGCTCGGGCACAATTTACGATGATTCATGCACAGAGAATTTTGTCTTCCCTGGTGGACTATCCTCTAAATTGGGTCGATGCTTCATTGAGGTATGAACTGATTTTAAGTTCTTCGTTTACTCAACATTAGAAATTGCTCCCTCCCTCTCTCTGATGTGCATACAAACATATTACTCTGTCCTTTTCTCTTATGCCTATTCTTTGTACAATGATGAATTTGAGGCCTGTGGTGTCCCATAGGTGCACTTAGATCTGTATAAATGGAATGAACTTGATTTTAATACAGCGGAGTGTGATGCTATAATATAGTAATCATGTGTTGCTGATTTTATTTCTTTGTTTAGGTGGAGAATGGTTTCAAAGGAAATAGTTTCCCCCTAATAATAGCTGATGCGTCAGTCTGTCAAGAACTAAGAATTTTAGAATCTGAATTTGAGGATGATCTGAAAATGGAAGATATTATTGTAGAAGACCAATATCAGTATATGGGGCGGCCAAGGTCGAGGGAGGATGCTTTGCATTTCCTCAATGAACTTGGATGGATATTCCAAAGAAGATGCTCTTCGGAACAGCTTCCCAGTGGCGGGTTTTCTCTTCCTCGATTTAAGTTTCTCTTTACATACTCTATTGAGCGAGATTGGACAGCCCTTGTTCGAACTCTACTTGACATTCTCCTTGAAGGGAACACTGATAGTGATGGGCTATCAAATGAATTGCTGGATTTGCTATCGGAGGTTCAGCTTTTGAACAGGGCAGTGAAAAGAAAATGTAGAAAAATGGTTGATATGCTTCTTCATTATTTTGTGAATTACGGTTCTGATGCCTCGAAGAAATACCTCTTCCCTCCAAATATGGTGGGATCTGGTGGTGTCACACCTTTGCATTTGGCTGCTTGCACGCAAGGCTCAGAGGAGATGGTTGATGCATTGACAAATGATCCACAAGAGGTAATTCTATTTCAAACATTTTAAGGGTTTTTTTTTTTTTAAAATCTTGGATACACTAACTGACATTATCTAAATTCTATAGATTGGCTTGAATTGGTGGAGCTCTGCAATGGACGAGAACAAGCATACTCCTTACATGTATGCCTTGTTGAGAAATCACCACTCGTATAACAGATTGGTGGCTAGGAAGGTCAGAGATAGGCAAAATTGTCAGGTGACAATACCCGTATCAGATGCAGTATTCTCTGTAGATCAGTCAGGGATCGTAACGGAGCCAGGCAAAGTGAACCCACCGCCATTTCAAGTCAGGTCTTGTGCTCAATGTGCTGTTGGTATCAACAGACGGTTGCGCATACCTGGTGCTCAAGGCTTTCTTCAGCGCCCATATATTCACTCCATGCTAGCAATTGCAGCCGTCTGTGTTTGCGTGTGTTTGCTTTTCAGGGGATTACCTCAGATTGGTTCTGTGGCACCTTTCAGTTGGGAGAATGTGGATTATGGTTCATGTTAGTGCTGACTGAGAAAGAGCTTCTTGGTGATGTATTTGAATTGTCTTTGTGTCTGATTATTTTTTTGCTTTATATAAAGCGGCTTAAAAGGGGAAAGGGATCTAGGCTGCAATATGTTGAGAAGATAGTAGCATCTCTGGGTCTTTGGATGAGAACGCTTAAGTTATAGAATTTCTGCCATTCTTGCCTATTTGTGTCAGTACACAATCTTGCGGTGGTTTTCTTAAGAATGGCATATCTAATATCGAAGTTGGCTAAAATGGGAGCAGCTAACACAATTCCTTTCCTTGAGATGGTTGATTGGAGACCTGGGAATTGGTACGCAGAAAATGTTCCGAGTGCCTGGAGACAGGAAGCAGCTGGGACTTCGGAAGGGTGGTATAGAGCCATTAAAAGATGCTTACTATTTAGGGTTTTAGTTGATCATAGTGGTTTCGTTCCCTGTTTTTCTAAAGTAGATCAGGCAACACTTTGGATTTATTTTGCTGTAAAATCACATACTACGGAAAAAGTATATTATATATATTGGGCATCTTACTCATTGCGTGAACCTTCTGATACAATGAATCACTTTGGATTATGAAGTAGGATATCAGTTACTACAGATAATGGTCATGCTGTACCCTCCTTTTGTGTATTTGCTTTTGTTTTCTTGGCAATGAAGTAGGATATCAGTTCCTGCATGGTGGGTACCCGTCGATACGGAGGTGCAGTGGCCGTATCGGCCGACACGGGAGTACATAATTCAGCTTGGAGACAACGCGAAGTGGGTGGGGTGGGGAGTTGTACTGATGACGGTGACAGGGTGCGGTACATGTACCACAAGGAGGAGCTGGATCGCACCAGGCGCATGATAGCCTGGCTTGCTTGGCTTTTTCTTTCTGTACTAGCCGGGGGTGGGGGGGGGGGGGGGGAAGAGTGTGGATGGGATTTTGGACATTAGATCAGTTGGGTGTGTCGGTGCTCGGTGGCTTCCGTTTCTTTGAGATCAATTGACCAATTTGGGCTTACAAATATATAGTGTTAGGTCTCCCTCTCGGGATTGCTTGTATAATAATACTAGGGCATCGCATGCCGTCGGATAATACTAGGGTATCGTATGCCGTCGGATTTAGGGGAGGACCGCAAGTTTATAAAAACCAAGTGTCTTATTTTTATGGTGTCGCAATCAAAATTGTGTGGCGTCAAAGCACGTGTGGCACGTGCCAAGGATGGGCATGTTATGGGTACATTAAACAAGGGGTCCTACAAAGTTGTGGGTGGGCCATTCTGGCCATTGAAGGGCTCCAATAATTTGGGTTGAATGTTATAGTGTTTTCTGAGTCACCAATGTTTATACATTAATGGGATGAACAGATCGGCTATAGCGGAACCCTTGATTTGTAGGGTCCGTGGTTGAAAGACTTGGTAACGATCTAGCCCGTGGATGCCCTATTTGATTTTATCAAATGAAATGAATTATTTTTTATAATAAGTATACTATTTAGTGTTTTAAAATAAATAAATAAATTTATTTGATAAAATAAAATAAAAAACTTATTGTGAGACAAAGAGAGCATATGCTTAGCAAATTTTTTCATACTTCCTTTTTATATACGACTAGGAAGTGTTTTCTAGCTTTGTCTAAGAAATATATGAGAACCGTCCATCCTTAAAATTGATGTGTGGCCCTGACACCAACATGCGTTACTATATGTGCCATTGATTTCAAATATTAATGACTCTTACATTAATGTAAATGTCATTAATTTTAAATATTTATAACTCATAAATCTTTAGCTTACTATCGGTAAGAAACATAGGAAATTCGTGAGAGTAAGCCATACGCTTTGTTGATAAGCACGGGAGCCACTCCATGCATTGGCTAGTTTGTGTTACTTCTACAGTTCTACTAACCATGACAGAAGGTTGGTGAGGGCCGTGGGGTTCCTTTGATCCTATGATTAATGGGCAAATTTTAGCATGTGCAGAATCCGGCTAAAAATTATATTTGGGATTATCCTCTAGTCAACTAAGAAACTTAGAATCTATAAAGCCTACAGATAAGTTTGGGCATTAAAAGGAAAATAGCTTAGGCAATACATAATTTGGTGCCAAACTTCATGCTTCCCCAGTTGTGATAGTTGATTCACACATCCTTTACGGACCCACTGGTCTCTGAAAGAAAGTGTTGCTCCATGATGTCACAGTTCACTTCATATCCCTCATTGCTTTTGGCTTGAACATAAAATAGTAGTAGTTCAGACAAGAAAAAGACCTAATCTGTGTTATATCATAATAGTTTGTTTACTTAGCTATGTTGTATTTTTGTTGCTGTACCACGCAGCCGTTTGTTTTCTGTGTATAGTGAGTGGGCTCCCTCTGTTCTCTGCTTTTAATTTATAAATAAAAGTACAATTTTACAAGAAGACGAAAAATTGAGTCTAAGGAGGAGTATATTATGTGTCACCAGCATTATACTTTGTTGCTCCGTAATAATGTGAAATTATTACTTATGTCTTTTCTCGTGCCATGGCCCCACTGGGGAGGCGAGAGTTGGCGGTCTAAAAACACCGCTCTTGTTCTCCTCTAAGGAGGGGTTGAGCCCCGGCCTTCGCCTGCATAAAGGGTAATTTAGACATTTTAAAATTTAACTCCAACTTATAATCATAGTTTCTTGAGCAGGCATAAAAGGGTAATTTAGATATTTTATATTTTCGGTACCTTGTAATCTAATCTTTTCTTGAGCAGGTAGAGTGAGGATAACGTTGATGAGTAGTGTAGACTTTGGGTCGGTCGTAGTCGTGACCAAATTCCGTACGGACACTATCTCTAATCATATACAGTTGCACCAACCAGATGGAGACGCGTGCCGAATCATCACACGCGGCTTTCTTGGTTTTTTTTTTTGGCTTTTAAATTCCGTCCTGGCCGGGTCGCCGTGATTGGACCGGGTCGTACGGTGAGCGGACATTAATTTATTCTTTCCTTCTTGATCCCTTAGAGCAAATAAATAATGTTTAAAAAACAGGTATAATATGGGCATGGGAGAGCAGGTCATGATGGCGATGATGATTTCATTTAGTGGAGAAGCAAAAGAGAGTCAAATAATTGAGAGTGAGTGGGGGAGGAATGGACATGATTTTGGTAAGTAAGTACACACGTTTGACTAGAACATCACAATTCGTACGGGCCCTTAAATGTGTCGGACTCTCAGCACACTTTCAACCACTTCGCAAGAGGAAAGCAGAGTATCATGGCTAAAAGTGTGCGGAAGTGACCGGGCCTGGGCCTGGGCCTGGGCCGAACCGATGTACATAGTGGTGCACGAAGGATGAGAGTCGACTTGGTTGTGTCAAAGGTAGGGCCAAGCCTGACTTTGTGTCACTCGAAGGTAGGGCCAGGGATGTTAAAGGGGATTCTTGATAGAGAAAAAAGTTAAAGATTCACAGCGACTTTTGCTAGGGTTTAATTTTGGGTATTCATGGGCGATGTAATGGAGATGAGTGATGGAAGTTGGTACTTCGTTCTCTTGTTGTTGCCGTTGATGCCTCCCTCTTTTGCTTGCAAACTCTTTGTCACTTCCCTCTTTCGATCAGAGTGGAGAAAATCTCTCATAAATCATTATTGTCATGGAAGAAAATCCCTCTCACTAGGGTGCTAAAAATCAATTGCACACTTGAAATTATGGGTTAAAAACTTTTGGTAATTTAAGTGTACACCAACATCTTTACAATTAAGAGCGTTTGGGTGAGAGTAGTATTACGAGGGGTGATCTTCTTGGAATTCCTCCTGTTGCACCCCTTAAAAATTTTGTAAAAAAAACTGTGCAACTAATATCAAACAATTACTCTTTCCCATGTCTATGTTCGTGACCGAAAGGCCTTTCTTGGATATGATCAACCCACCAAAGATGACTTCATCTGACTATGATTTATTTATTGAAATGATTAAAGCCATTTATTTTATGTGTTTGGTGATATATTTGTTAGTTTGTTGTCTAGTTAAGAATTTAAATGGTTAATTGTTTAGCAATTTGCCATTCTAGTTCCAACGTTTAAAATATTGAGGATCTGCCATTTGAGTTTGAACTTAAAAATTATTGAGCAACTCACTGTGAATCTTCAAAATCATTAGCAAAATATATGGTGGTTTGAATAGTTCAAACCATTACCGAATGACAAACTAAGTGTTTGCGGAATTTAACAAATAGTTTGTTCAATGAATTAAGAAAGTTTCAATAAATAAATTATGAAAGGTAGCTAAATAATATATAAAAGGTTCAACAAATGAAAGTTTTGACCATTGAATTACAAGTGGCTCGTGAAATGATTTACAAAAGGCTTGCCAAATTTAATGAATGGCTCGAAGAACTTAACAAACGGTTCAACAAATTTTATAAAGGGATATTTACTCTTTGGTAGCTAGCTAGGTCAACATTTCCATTTTTACTCACTAGCAGGATTTTCATGAAATTACTCATTGGCAGCTTTTGAACAAAAATATGCTTTAACCTAATGCAACATTGTCCCTTTTTACATTGGTTGGTTTTTCCCAGTTTCTCCACCCTAAACCCACCCCCTCCACACATATGCTCTATCCCCACTGGATCTGGCCTAACATCAGCCACAATTGTTGGCCAGATCTTACTAGCACCGTAGAAGAAGGCTCTTGATCCAATCTAGGCTAAAGCCAAAAAAGAAGGTCTAGCATCGGTCAGATCTCGCTAGAGCAAGAAAGGGGGGGTAGCTAGATAAGATCATAAGAAGGTCTAGCTCTTTCTAGATTGCACTGAAGAGGATTTGGGCAAGAGAAGAAGGTCATTATCTAGAATCTATTGGCATGGACATCATATATAGCATCCATTCAATAATGTGTATATTGATTCAATAGTATTCGTGAATACCATAGAACCAATTCTACGATAGTCAGATCAATTTCATTATATGCATTGAAATAATATAGAAATACATAGTGAAGAAATCAAAATTTCTCATGATAGAAGTTGGGGCCTTATGCAAATCCTGCCTAAGCCATTGCAATGTTGATGATGAGGGTCAAGTTCAATACATTAATTTGAAAAAAGATGATGATTTTTAAATAAAAAAATCAAAATTTCAAATTAGGTTGGTCAATCATATGATAGGAATTGAAATAATAGAATCAATTAAACTAAAGACATTATTTTTGCATGTGTTATATAATGCACCTAATTTTTAGACCAATATAAGTACACATATTTTTTTTCTTTTGAAACTAGGTTATCTGAAATTAATCCGGGACCCTACCTTGGCTTTATTTTTAAACCAATAGCTGGAGTTATAAAATTTTGAGGATAACATGAGAGTGGTAACAATCTCAAATATCATAGCATAGTTGAAATTATATCTCTGGCACCATCTAGTCGTATACTAGACCTTCACATATACAATCAATACTCTTCTACTACCTTTCCACTTTTTGCAAAATCTAGGGGTGCAAGTAAGTTCGAATACTTAGTACGAGATCGAAGACTCAGTACGAGGAGCTGACAAAGAGTATGTACAATAACATGCGATGTGGTTAACTCATATTTTCTTTTTATCTCTCCATATTTTGGAAACAAGCTTCTTATAATATATTAGCAAGCATAAGCACATATTAAAATCTTAATCTTTAGCCACTAAGAAAGGTTTCCAACCCGGACTTAAGCTGTAACACCCAAAGTTTTTTATCAATAACAATTTCTATGACATATTATCATAGGTAACACATCAACGATTATATGGAACCATTGGTAAGGCATCGAGACGTTAGTGGATCGAGCACAAAATTGTTAGAAGCAAAAATCATAGGTGATTATGCCATTTTAGACTAATTCAGTTGGTTATACACTTTAAACCCCACAAATTACCTTGGAGATGGATTCTTTCGATGCTGAAATACAAGAGAAAGAGCCCTCAGAGTAGACTCAATGATCAAAGTAAATTTGAATAGAAAGTAGTAAAAAAGAGATGCAAGGGAATTGAGAAATTGACCCGAGGAAGAACCATAGGTGGATCTTTGTATTTGTAGATGTAGGATAACCTTACCTCCACTTAGAGTATTAAAAAAATTATAGAGAGTATGCTAGAAGATAAATAATTTAATCTTTTATGTGTGGTTATATGATAAGGATATGTACATGGTGCACTAAGGAGCACCAAATACTATGATTTTGGCTTCAACTAATGGTTTAAAGACATCTTTCTATTGTATCCTTAGTATGAATGGATACTGACAATGCAAGAGAAATGTCATAAATGCTTGTTAACTTGACAATGGGAATTACAAGTATTTCACCTTACATGTTGGGCACAAACCAAATGGGTGTCTTGTGTAAAGTGACCCTAATATGTGGTAGAAAGGTTCCCATGAATCAGGGATGGAGAGATTTGAATGAATTTCAAGTTGGGACAAAACATACGGTTAACCCTAGCATGGACTTGCATGGATGTGTCGATGATGTATATTGGGGATCAAAAAAGGGTATGGGGTGTTGATGACAGTGTTGGTGAATTAGGCATTAAAGTGTCTTCCATTTGTAGAGATGGAATGACACATTGATGGAGGTGCAGTTGGACATTGTATCAATCAAGACTCCATGTGTGGGTTTGTCTTTTAGTCACAACGAGGGCGTACTTAGTCTTAAGAGGACCTTGGCCTCTACTTCACTTGTATTTATGTTTGGGGTTTTGTTCTAAATAAAGTCAAGAATCTTCCCTTTTGGGTCCATGAGCCCTTATGGACCATAGCTCTATATCGTGGATGGGGATAGTAAAGTATTTAGCAAGAATCTGAATATGCCTTGTGGAGAGGTACACATTTTGAGGAGTCAAATGAATATCCTTGATGTTGTTGTAGCTCTTCCTATCTTTAATAAAAGAATTGAGTTTGGATGTGTCATGCCCCAACATACGCTATCCCCCGAGCTGAACCTAGTCCAAGGAGGAAGTGACATGCTGCTCGACAAAGTATTGTTAGATTACGAAAGGTTTAACCCATCCTTGGGTAAAAAATTATAGTTGCACACATATACTTTGTACAAAAACAAAATGAGCAATAAAAGACTACTACTTAATATTAGTCCACACACATACCCACATACTTAGTTATAAACAGCCCACACATGGCTAAAGTATGAGTCAAAGCCCACAATGTCTAATAAGAGTCTAAGCCAACATTAGCTATATAGAAGTATGAAATATAGTTAAGTATTTAAAGATCTCAACATAACATATTATAAAAGCTATCATAAAACATAACATCTCCATGCATCCTCTCTCAAAGATCATCGCCAACCACATGCTCCATATAAATCCCATCAGCACAACCTGTATAGCACGATATGCAGCCCCAAAACAAAACACAACCAAAAGGGGTGAGCTACAAGTTCAGCAAGGGTTTTAATACAAAAAGTAAATCCAAATCGACAACACAGGTATAATCACATAATACTCATCACATAATCAACTATAATGCCCATTCATTGTAGTATAATCACATAAACATGTGTATTAATGTCATAATTTACAATCCATAAGAATCTACGTGTGCCATATGCATGTCAAGCTATCTATTGCATATATCATCAATACATCCTCATGCCACCTGTATATCATACTATGTGTAATATATCTCATCAACACATATTTATGTCACCTACATATCATGCTATATATATCATATCTCATCATCACATAGCCATGCCACCTGCATATTATGCTATATATATTTATCATATCTCATCATCACATTGTTATGCTACCTGCATATCATACTATAACCCATATTATCTCATCATCACATGATACTCATGCTTCCTACACATCATGAGTTCAAATATAGTTCATAACACACATACACCTCATGTGTAAACATGTAAAATTCTTATATATTCACATCATGCATGAAACATTTCTCAACGTAAACATATTATGTATATCTATTTCTCAATGAAAACATTCACCTCGCAAATCAAGTGTCTCAAACACACCATCCTGCATATTATGCTAATTCGTACCATAATCACATATGTAAAATAAGCTTTATTCTTCTTACATAGCCTGTGTAAATGAGCATTATCTTCCATACACATGCAACAACCAATGGTGAATGTCTCACAATTGAGAAGAATAATTAACCCGCTGGCCAATGACAATCCCTTGTGGGGAAGGTAAGAATTTCATGAAGGAAAACTAGAGCGTTGGGTAGGTTCCCTAACTGAGAAGGTACCCCTCTGCTCACCAAGGACAATCCTTAGAAAGGAAGTTCCGATTTCCACAATATAAAACTTAACAAATAAACTCACAACACAATTAGCTTATCTCAACCTACTTCAATCATAGAGTAAATGTGATGAAAACATCGAAATATAAGTTCAAGACAAATATAACATCATGCTAGACCTAAACAAGTATAAACATAGTCATACTTAAGCTAAAACATTGAATACATGATTCACCTAAAATTAATATTACATGTGCAAACATATATTTACATCATCATGGTCAAACCTATTGGAATCATGGAGTAAGTATGAAGAACTCATCAAAATCTCACTTCAAATTACACATATACTCATTTATCCCATACTAGCTTAAGTAGATATTTTGGCATCAACATAATATGTAATTTGTACATTTAAGGAAAAATAGAAAATAAACTCCAATCAATGTAAAACTTTTCATAGACCTACATTGTAGGCTTAGTTAACATACAGATAAATATCATATCAAAATAAGTATAAAAAATAATTTTCATGATTTAATTAATGAGACTACGCAATTCTGCCAGAATATTCAACCTTCAATTTTACGACTATGCCATTGACTTGTCGTGCTCTAAACAACTTGAAATTTTTACAGCATACTCATAGCACATATATCAATCCATCATAAAAAGAAGAAACCAAAAATCATATGTTTTCATACCTAAACATGCTTCTAAACATGGAAACATAGAGCTATTTTACTATACAACATGTATTCTAAAAAATAATAAATACATATTATTATGACAAAATATGAATAATTAGGAATATAATTTAGACATGTTAATATATTCTTAAAAAAAAATTTGAGGGAAAAAATCAAAGTGAAAGTATCCTAAACATAGTCGTGAATCCAAAACAGGGAACTATTTGGGTAGTTTGGAACAGCTGGCTGTTAGATCGACCTACTGGCAATCTAATGGTCAGGATTGAACTGTAAAAAAAGTCATCTTCTTCCTCATGAAACCGAACTGAAATTTTTCTAAAAATTAATAATAATTGCTAAAACTTCATATAATCTTTACCCAAACGTAAAATATGATAGATCTAACAATTTTCATGCTTAAACATACAAAAATAACTATAAATCACATATTTTTAATAAATCACCAGTACCCATCAAGATAAATCAAAAGCTTGAAGAAACCCACAATAATGACTTTTAAAGGAAGAAAACCTCTTAGAAAGGAAGCCCCTCACCTCAAAGAAGTCCTTGGATAAAAAATGAAGTCTTAACATCATAAAACCCTACCCAAAGTTAGGGTTTTAGTTAATACTTAATTAAAATTAATTATTAATCTTAAATAACCTTGAAAATAAGTAGATCTATTATTTTCTTTGATTAAAATTGAAAACCACCCATTTAGGGTTTGAAATTGATATTAAAAATAATTTTTTTAATGGAAGAAATTAAGAATCTATTTGGGAAAAAGTGAAAATAAGAGAGATTAAGTGTAAAATTAGAAGATTATAGATGATTAGGGCTAAAAATTTACCTAAATCGAATTTTTCTCTTTGGGCAATGGGGCTAGGGAACCACCTTGACTTATAGCACAACCCTTTCCCAAATGAGAAATAGGCTAGGGTTTTTCTTTTTATAGTAAAGTGTTGGGTTATGTGTACAAACTGTTAGGCTATAAATATAAATTATAACTCCCTAAGTGGCTAATTAAAGTTATTTTAGGGCTAAAAATGAGTTTAATCAGTCCAAAACTCATTTATACTAAATTATTAATGTTCAGGGTCATGTGGGACACTTTTCGTCCAATCGTGGACGTGGGGCACATGTGGGGTCCACACCCTTAGTTAATGAAATTTTTTCATAAAATCCTATAAATCCTTAAAAATAGGATAAATCAAGTTTGATATTAAAACTTATAAAAATACTATTAAACCTTGTTAAAACCATAATTATTAACCTTAACCCCATCAAATCCAATTGTCAAATTTAAACAAACCACATAATATCATAAATTTAAATAAAAAATAAGCCAAGTTAAAGTTAGAGATCTTATAGAATGTGCTTCAAGGATAATTTTAACTTGTGATGAGAATTGGGATTTGACTTGAAATGAAGTTAATAGTTATATTTTTTGAATGTTTTCATGAGTTCTTCAATGTAACAATAATTAAATTGTTAGTTTATCCGACTCGGTCTACAAGTTATACTCAACTTCCTTATGACATATGACATCTATTTTGTGGGTTAGATATACTTATTAGGTTTAGGCTCATGAAGGACATAGAGGGCCTCGGCTTTAGTATTTAGTAGATTTCCTCTCTTAATTATGAAAATTCTACATTAGTGACAGTTAGTTTATTTATAATTATGTAGTGATATTAATTAGTATGCAGTTCTATTTCTAGAACTTTTGACAAACTAGTCTTCATGGTCCTAAGGGTTTCCTTGTCATGATTTAAAGATTTTTTTTAAAGTCCAATGCTTTATCGATTTATCTACTACATTGGGGTTTTGGTAAAACATGTTAAAAATAATTGGCGTGTGAACATAAGTGGTAATGTCATCTTAGCAACTACTGCCACTTCATGTGGTAGAGTCATTGGGCATTCTTGGTTGTGGGTTTCTTATGCCATCATGGAAACCCACACTCACAGAAGGGAGGCCTATCCTACTCATTTCACCAAGAAAATGAAATCCACTGTCATCATTTCCTATTTATAGGTATCTTTCCAACTCATGTATTAATCATAATCTTACCTCATAAAAAATATCATACCCTAAGATTTTTTAAATTTATTTTTTGAAGATACCATAGGAAAAAAATCAAAATATTCGTCAAGATATCTCAAGGTGCAACCCACTTGTTTTTCAAGCTTACGAATATCAAGTCAGAGTACATTATTAATCATCATCAAACTACATCATAATATAAAATAGGGTCATGTTCGAGTACATATCACAACCCCAATTTTTTAAATTTATTTTATGTAAAACTCGCAATGGAAAGATAAACAATTGCATCTATAAGTAAAACTCACATAAAAAATACTTGAGGTGAATTTCTTATTTTTTGAAAATACAAATATTAAACAAGGTACATAATATTTGTCATCAAACCATTACATAAAGGAAAAAGGTCTTGCCTGAGTACATGTCTAAGAAATGTGATATACTTACCAACAACAACAAATTGGCACTCACAAGCCTATAGGTATAGAATGAGTAAATGCTTAACTAGAGACAATATAAATCCTTGCCTTGCACCCCAACGCCTTTTAGTAGCTTAATCTTCCCGAGAACCTACATCACAAGGATGCTACGTATACGGATAAACAAGAATCATATGCAATGAAAATATAACAAATATTTTAAACATCATAAACAAAATCTATGATCATGTAATAAAACAAAGTATGAAATCACTATCACACCTTAGTAATACTCAAGAGTTCGACCATGCCTCTCTGAAATGTATACTATAGACAAGGTTACTATGACTTGTCTCACTAGAATATTTACCATCACACTGCTCAACTTCAAACTTATGCTGAAACTCTTGCTCTACCTCCATCTATGCCATGAAGAGAAGGCCCACAAGGGCTCATGGACTTAAGTGGTAGAGATTCTTAACTTTCATGATTATCAAAACCTCTTTTATTACGTTGTATTGGATCATTCATCTTTTTATGCTATGATTAATTGGAACCAAAATTCTAGACGAGGGGAGTTGCTCTCTAAGTAGAACTTTCACTTCTGGAGAGCAGAAGACCAATGAGTTATCCTATATCTTGGGTCTCTTATACGTGGTTAAAACAACCCACTTTGGAGTCAACCCGACATGAGCACCATACTTTCTGGAGTGTCAAGTACAATTGTTGAAGGGTATTTATCCATTACAAGGATTCACACATAGGGTTTATTTACCCCAACATTATATCCCAACATATACTATGGTAAAAAAATAATGCTTGAAAATATGAACCGATGCATCATTAGTAACCCCATTGACGTGTTGGTCGAGGTATCAAATGACCATTTATGTCCCCATCAACATGTCAAACCTTTACCAACAATAGGTAGGATGTGGGAGCCCATCTTGTTGACATCACCACCGATGCATTGGTTCACTACCATTGTCTAGTATAACATTGACACGATCCAATGTGTTAGTGTTAGTAATGTTCATCTTCCTCTAACCATTGACATGTTAGCTACCACTTTGATGATTGGGAAGAAGAGAAACAAAGACCAAACTAGCTCTCCGAGTATTTCCTTCTAAATAACATGATTGTCTTAACATCTAAACCATAATTCTTATAGTTTAAAATATGAAATAGCAATATGATCCTCATGCATCAAAATCGTCATTGTTACACTAAACATGGTATAAATCTCTGAAAACCACCAAAGCATGCATCAAAGTTCACTTCATACATGCAATCAAATTAAGAATATCTATTCAAACCCTTATATGATTGCAAGGTTAGCAATTCAACCTTTCACACCTGACAACAAACACAAGGTCTTCATTGTTCCATTCCTTTCTCCACTTTCTCTTGCCTTTGATATACCCTAGGTCTCTCCCTTTGACTTGAAGTCAGTTCAAAGAGATTAGGGTCATAGGGCGTCAAAGGGTATTTATAGGGGAGAAAGGTAACTGAATTCTATGCATAACTGTGTGAGTAATTGCTTTCACAGAGCAGTTTCAAACCCATTGGCACAATTGTTACTATTCACAAACTTGTCGATGGTTCTACCAATGAATGCAAAAGAAATACCAATATTAATATTGATGCATCACTGTTTATCGATAGTAGATTCTAGGTTTCATCAACATGCAA
The DNA here is from genome assembly GCA_035235625.1 of Saururus chinensis. Taxonomy (NCBI): domain Eukaryota; kingdom Viridiplantae; phylum Streptophyta; class Magnoliopsida; order Piperales; family Saururaceae; genus Saururus; species Saururus chinensis. Next base: position 56,902,975 of record CP141140.1, read on the forward strand.
ACTGCCTTATTGATGTTCGTCGTTTGGAACATGGTGACTTTATCAATGTGACCACTGATGTGTTGGTGTCGAAATCGATAACACTGAAGGTTAATAGTTTAAAATTAATAAATCCATCTTTCTAAACACATAAAATACCTTACAAATTCAAAGTGTCATAGTATATGTTTGGAAATCATAATACAATTTAATGTAAATAAAGTAACACTCATATACTTACAATCATTCTTACAAGTCTAAAATGTCAACATAACAGTCCAAGGCAAATCCTACATGCTACGTTGGCTAAAACTGACACCAAGTAGGCCAATCTTCCTAGAAGCTTACTATTTTAAAAACCTACATTACAAGGATGTTGAGTATATTGTACACCTAGTAATATGCCCCAAAATTTTAAAGAAAATTTTGGAAATTTAAGGCGTGAAGTTCATATGTTTTTTGAAAATTTTCTTTACAAATGTAGAAAATCACTTTTCACTCTATCCAAAGCCAAATTGAATTGTAATTAAATATTTAATCAAAATAGAATCATATCAAATATATTAGGTAATATCTTATAATCACCCCAATAGAAAAATATTATTACATAGAAAGACTTCAAACATCAGAATATCAACAACATCATTAAAATTGCTTATTATAAAAAGACATAACAATCCATGGTAATGCTTCATAATAAAGCTGCTAATATCAACATCACTTGCAACAACAAAGGAATTGAGTATTTGTATACTCACTAGGATATATATACATCATCTAGTAGTCATAGATAAAACATTATATACATAAGTATCTATAGTGATGTCATAATTCATTTTTCAAATAATTTAGACATTTCTTCACACTTCAAAATTATTTCTTTTGGAAACAGACTCCATTGATACCCATGGCACACACCACGAACTATGTGTTGTATTGATAATAACACAAACCAATCTATTCAAATAATCAATGTCCTGGCAGTGCAATGCAAGCTAGGAAGTTCATGGATCAGAACCCGTATCAAGTGCCCATGATCCCACACATGAAAACAATATATTCAGAATTTAGACGGACCGTAACTCTAGAGTACACAAGACAGTCAGACTCCATATTCCAAGTGTCGAGCACACTAAAGTGAAAAGTGGTTTAGATATTCTTGCTATTCAGACTTCGACTTAGGTTTTGTTTGAGAATATGAATCATCTAAAGTTTATGTCATCATAAGTTCATAATGTATACCAATACTCTTATCTCAAGAGCTTTATTCTTGTAATTTTGTTATATTTAACTCCATATTTGAATTTGACATCATTAATATAGAATAGTATTTCATGCTCCACTTTGAAAATGAGCCTAGCATAAGGTACATATGGGAGCCGTTCATAAACAAGATCGATGACACACATGCTAGCACCGTTGATCTGTTACTATCGTACCTTACACTGGGCTCATTATTAGAGAGGAGTATGAAAAATTCTTCCCTTTAATATAATGTGGTTCTAAGCCTCAAAGTCTCAAGCCCGACACACACTATTCCCCAAGCTAAACCCGGTCAAAGCAAGAAGTAGCACACGACATGACAATTGTATTGTTGGATTATTGAAGACTTAAACCATCCTTGGGTAGAACACTATAGAGTTGAATACGTACACTTTGTACAAATGCAAAATGAGGAATAAAAAGATTATTAATTAAACATTTGTCCACACACACACACACTCATATTCTTAGTCTTAAATAGCCCACACATGGCTAAAAATAAGTCTAAGCCAATGGCTAATAAGAGTCTAAGCCAACATTGGCGGATAAAGTATAAAGTAGAGTCTCAAATATAATCTCAACATGACTTGTAATGAACTAACATAATTAAGACATCTCTATAAAACCCATCCCCTCATTGGTCAACGCCATCCCCTATTCCATAAAGAGCCCGTTCGAGCAACCTGCATGGCATGACATGCAGCCCCAAAATACAACACAAGCAAAGAAAGGTGAGCCTCAAGCTCAGTAAGGGTTTTAATATGGAAAGTAAATTCATATAATCCATAAACATCTTTATGCCATATGCATGCAATGCTATCTATAACATATCTCATCAACACATACTCATGCCACTTTCATATCATGCTATGTGTAACATATCTCATCAACAGATATTCATACCACTTGCATATAATGCTATATATAACATATCTCATCAACACATATTTATGCTACTTGCATATTATGCTATATATAACATATCTCAAATCACAGCTATGCCACCTGTATATTATGCTATATATAACATATATTTCATCATCACATAGCCATCCACCTGTATATCATGTTATAACCCCTATTCTATAAGCACATAGCATACTAGCTGTGCATCATGAGATCAAACATAGCTCATAACACATATATACCTTATGTGTAATATGTAAAATTTATTATCATAATCACATCCTGCATAAATTATTTCTCAACATTAACATATCAGGCATATCTATTTCTCAATAAAAACATTCACCCTGCAACATCAAGTACATCAACCACACACACATACACCATCCTACATATCCATGCAATTCAAATCATAATCACATATGTAACATAAGGTTCATTGTTCCTACACAATTTGTATCAATAAGCATTATATCTCATACACATGCAACAATAAATGGTGAATGTCTCACAATTGAAAAAATAAACTTGCTCATCAAGGTCAAAACCCTGAGCAAACTGCTCATCAAGGTCGAAAACCCCAAGCAAACTGCTAGTCAAGGCCAAAGCCCCCCACACACCTTCTCATCAAAACCGAAGTCTAGAGCAAATTACAAATCAAGACTAAAGTCCTGAGCAAGCTGTACATGGTAAGCTGGTGCACATAGACATACCATCTTAGATTCTCAGGGTCTAGATGATGTATCAAATATCACATATAGCATTTTTCTCTTCTCACCTGAGGAGGAAACCCGTCCTCATAAGGACGTAAAACCCATCTATTGGATGTAAAACCTCATCCTTTCAAACGTAGCACCAATTTAATAAGCCTTCGATCGTTTAATCCGACAACCAAAGATATCCAATTGCATCCAATCAATCAAACACGACTAATCACGATTAATCTCATTTGTAAATTATTTTTATGATGCATGCAACATGGTACATATGAGAACAAATGTTATATGAGTCCATGTACAAGTAATAATGCTCAAATTAGTCCACATGTGTATGAAACATGGTCCATTTGTGTCAAATAAAATCATAAATATCTACATAAGTGTGTACATAAGTGGTAGTGTTCAAGCCTAAGGCCGGACATGTGAAATATGATAAAATATAATCAATGTTATGTATGCATGCATCCCTAATTTTATCATAGTCCTAACCTACTGGAATCATGGAGTAAATGTGATTACAACTTTGAAAGAAATGTTCAAGACAAGTATAATATCATGCTAGACCTAGACAAGGATATACTTAAGCTAGAATATGGTGCCATGATTCACCTAAAATTAATATAACATGTGCAAGCATATATATACATCGTCATGGTTAAACCTATTGGAATTATAAAGTAATCATGAAGTAGTTATCCAAACTAAATTTAAAACAAATAGAAGATCATGCTAAAGTTAAACAAAAATAGCCTAAATCATACTTGAGCTAAATCATACATTCCAAGTTGGTCCTCATGCAATCACAATAGTATTTATGAGTAATAATAACTAATTTTAATAATAAGGAATTGAGTTTATGAGAATAGAACAAGAAATTGCCAAAATATACAAAAATGACTAAAATCACAAAATCTACTGTTTGGCTGTTCAAATGCCCTTTCAGGCCATTCTATTAGCACGATAGGCTGTTTGAATGGTCAGCTATTCGAATACCTATTGGGCTGTTCAAACACCCTTAACAGTTCACTTTTTACCCATTTCCTAGTCCGTCTTCAACCTTCCAAAATTCAAATCCAAAACATCTAAAAATTTGTGATAAATTCTAAAATCACCATAAAACTTCACAATATCAAAATACAACCCTAAAACATGATAGATCTAATCATTCTTATGCTTAATCAAAATAAAATAGCCACAAATAATATATTTTTAATAAATCACCATTAAAGCACAAAATGAAGCAATAACCTACTTAAACATTTAAACATGCAATCCAATGCATAAAACCACATGAGATAAAATCTCATTACCTCAATGAAGTCTTTGAATAAAGGAAGAAGCTTCACTCCAAAAGAAATCCTACCCAAATTAGGGTTTTAGTTAATACTTAATTAAAATCATCTCATAAGCTTAAATCATCTTAAAAGTATGTAGATCTATGATTTCCTTTGGTTATAAACAAAAATCACCCATTTAGGGTTTGAAATTAAAATTAAAATAATTTTTTTAATAGAAAAAATTAAGAATCCATTTGGGGAAAGTGAAGATAAGAAGGATTAAGAGTAAAATTGAAAGATTAGTGGTGATTAGGGATAAAAGCTTACTAAATTGAATTTTCCTCTTTGGGAAATGTGAGTAGAGCACCTCCTTGTCTCCTAGCACAACCCTTCCCTGTTAAAGTAATGGGTTAGGGTTTTCTTTAAATAGTAAGGGTTTTAGGTTGTATGAGTTGTAAAATATGGTAAAACACCCTAAATGGCTAATTAGGGTTATTGTTTGGCTAAAAATGAGTATAATCATTCTAAAACTCATTGAAATAAAATAATAAAAGTTTAAGGTCATGTGGGTCACATGCCGTCCCATCGTGATTATGGGGCCCATGGTGGGGTCCACACCCTTAATTTATGAAAAACTATAATAAATATGACAAAATTCACCAAAATTATATAAATTAAGTTTAATATTAGAACTTATAAAAATGAAATTAAACCTTATTAAAACTATAATTACCAACCCTTAACTTCAAAATAAAGTCAAACTGACAATTTATTCAAAATCACACAAATTCACATAATTAAATAGAAATTGAATCTAGTAAAAGTTAGGGATCTTACATAAAGAGAGACCAATAAAACTTATATCAAATTATTCATGATCCTAGAAACATAAGGCGATAGAAAGAATTAACCATACTTACATTATATGTCATGTAATATTGTAGCATCCATTAAGTTGATTTTGCAAATCATCTCATTAGAATTAATCTTTAGAGGACCTTTTTAGAGGTAAATCACTTACAATCAACACTTGTCCACTTAGAATATTTATTAAGTATTTCTCCCCTTTTTTGTATTTTATTTAATACTATTTTATATACTAACATCAATGCAGCCTTTTACTTCTTGCCTAAGCCTGGCCAAAACTTGATTTTTATACTTCAAGACTTTTCGTTAATGAGTTGGGTTTTAATCATTTATTGTTTCAATCATTTTGTTTTTCTAAATGGATTGGAGTGTCTAATTTTCGTTTTTTCATTTAGTTTCAATGGGCTGGTCCATTTTAGGTTCTTTTCAATTCTATTCGTTGGGCTTCACCCAAGTTTATATTACAAATATTAGTTTCAATGTCTGACTAGAACTAGCCTCATAATGGGCTTTTAGTTTCAACTCTAAGATTTTCTTAGTGTGGGCCTAATATGTTTTTCATGTTAATTTTCATTTTAGTGGGCTTAGGATATGTACAAAAAACATTTTTTGTTGACAATCTTTAACATATGAATGGGCTTACCAATTTAGTTCCTTATTATTGGATTTTTATTGGACTGGCCATATCCAACCCCAACAATTGGGCATAAAAGAATTAACTTATAATAACCACACATTTTTACATTGGCTTTGTTAAGTATATTCAACTATATTATCTTACACATACAAATGTTTTCAAAATAAAGATACCAATTCATATATCTCAAAACAATATACAAGATGTTAATTAAAACCAAAAGATAAAACATGGCAATTTCATCTATTCCATAACATGATTTATATTAATTTGAGTTATAATTTTCTCCACAAATACCACATAAAAATTATTAAATGATAGAAAAATTATCATTTATACACATCATAGTATATGAAATATAAAATTATAATATTGCTTATTCATATTATACAAGATAAGAATATAGTATATGGAAAATCACCTATCTGGATTAGAAGATAGATGTCTCCCACCTTAAAATGATAACAAAGGTTTGATAAAAGTTCTTCTACAGATGTCCACCCTTTCTCTCACGTTCCAACATCCGAATGAGGAGTTTCCTCCTATATTTTCCTATTTAAAAGCACATTACTAGTGAGTTTCAAATTCTTAATGTAATTCAGGTGGGGTTAATATGGGTTAAATGACCTTAATTTGGTCATTAAGAGAAGACCAAAGATACATTGAGTTCTTGATATCCTTCACTTTGTTGAGGGTCACCACGTACAATGCTTCTATTTTAAATAGTTTGTTAGGCAATGAACTACAAGATGTGGCTTTTATACGTGAGAAATTAAAAACAAAAACTAGATCAAATTTTAAATCATTCAATCACAAAAATTAAAGCACAAGAAAATTTTTAATGTGAAAACCCTAACTAGGGAAAAAACCATACAATCAATCCTTAGGCTGTACTCAATGCACTATGAAGATGTAGATCTTACATAACTAGAAGTCCTTCCCTAGAGGAATAATGCATGTGCATCACTACATACCATTGTGCATCATCACGTAAGTGTGGATATCAGCCTGTTGACATCAGTCTCTTTTAAAAAATATTATTTTAATATTTTAAAATCCAAATCTAATTTTTGAATTCAAATGGTCATAACCCTCTACCCCAAATCAAATTTACCCGTTCTTGGTACCCTTGGGCTCATATTGATGAGCCCTACCAAATAAGAACTCACATGGGTAAGTTATCTTACACTTTTTAAATAGATCTCACCCATATGGATATACTTCTAGAGGTTGTAGCCTTCACTTCTGACCTATAATTCTCACGTTCTTTAGCTAGTCTCTCAAAACCCTATTAATGACCTAAGAGTTTCCTATTAAAGTATAGATTCTATGAGGATAATTTACTAACAATATGGATACTTAGTCATCTTCCTTGTCCCAAACCATATTTGAGGGTTAAATAATTGTATAAAAATTAGGGTTGTTATACTTAATGTTTTCAATTGCCACCAGTGTGCAAGTCCACCCTGTTTTTTATGTTTCATGATTGCACCTTTTTTGTGAGGGATTTGTCCAAGCTTGCTTCAGCCACTCCTCCCTTGGTTGCTGGCCCTCCTGCACCCAACCCAATTGCCACTCGAGAGGAACAATGCATTTGCAAGTCGGGTTGTATCATCACTGAGATCTTAGTTGAGTGGACTAACTAGCCTTCGGAAGAAGCCACTTGGGTTCTTGAAGATGACTTCCACTTACAATTTTTGGGTTGGTCAAAGTGAGGGCACAACTAATGAAAAGAATGGTGGAGTGTTGTGTTTTGATAATTTTTCTCATATCTTTAGTTTATTTTCCTTTTAGTACTTTTAATGAGACTCCACATTTGGAACAATTGATCAATAGTTGTAATTAGTAGTAGTCGAGTCCAATTCTTATGTCGATCAATCACCATGTTAGGACGATTGATTGGTAAACGTCTAATAGCTCCAATTGATCACCATGTTCGAATGATCGATCTGTCTTTGATGATATGCTCAGCCATTCGGGCCTAGTTGGAAAATTGTTGAAAATATGATCTTTCCCATCTCCCCTCTTCTTCTATGCCGCCTCCTTCTTCCTTTGTCCTCTACCGGCCATTTCCTCATTAGAACTGGCTTGAATAGCTTCCCCTCTAGCTAACTGCCCTCCCTCCCCCCTTTCCCCCTCCAATCCCCATATCAACTCACCCTCCTTCATTTCCCCTATTCATAGGGATTAAATATACTAGAATCTCCACGATCTCTCTATAGGTGGCTAGTCTGTAAGAACATATGTATCATATGTATTATATTGATTTATTTTTGATTAAAGCAATGTCATATGTATATAAGTATTAGTAAAGACCATATGTTAAAGTTTTAGTAGAGAATGAGATAATCAGTGTCTCAACAAGTAAAAACATGCACACACATTGCACTCACATACTTTGTGGTTGAAGAACCTTGTTTTTGAGACCATGTAGGTAATTTGGCCTTTCCAAAAACCATTAATCACTTGCAAGGTAGACACCAATTGAACCTGCTTGTCCCTTTCATTTTAACAACAAAGTAGGAGATTTTCTCATCTTTGATGAAGATGGCCCCAAGGTGAGGCATGAGGAATACCTTTTCTTGTTGCAAAAAGTCAATTCCCAAAATCACTTCAAAGTCATCCAAAGGAACAAGAGTAAATCATACATTTGTCATCCATTTGCCAAAATGCATTGGAACAACATTGACAACACCTAAAACTAGGGGTGCCTTAGAATTCATTGCCTTGATCTAGGCTTTCATTCTCATCACTTGAAGTCCCCATTCTTCAATGCACATGGTCACCAGTAAGTTGTGCGTGGCACTAGTGTCAAACCATTGTCTACATAGTCTGCTTGTTGAGCATGACTTTAACATACATCTCCTCGGGTAACTCTTCCTTGTCCTTGTAGATAGCCTTTATGAGCTGCAAGAGATTCATCCATGATGTGGTCTCCTTCTTGTCTAATGAGGACTCATCTTTAGCCACCATTGCATTTAGCTTCTCCTACTTTGGTGAGATTAGGGCCATAACAGATGAAGCAACCTAAATTTTTTTTCTTGTCATAGTTGGACTACTCACCTTTCTTGCTTTGAACCCATTCTTCTTTCCATCACTATTCCGCTTAGAGGAAAAGGCCTTGTTATCTTTCTTCTATATGGAGGAGTCTTGATTGTAATCCACCATATGCTCAGCGACTGTGGGGAGATCCTTCATGTTTTGCCTACATAGTTCATTCTATGCTTAGCCTTGAAGTCCCTTCAGGAAGTTAAACAACTTGTCCTCCTCTGTTATGTACTTGATATCGAGGAGGGGGTCATAAATTTATTTAATGGCAAGAATTCACAAAACTATATGTGTATTATATCAAATGATGCTCAACTATTACTTACGTAACACACCCTATCATTTAAGAAATGATGCATCTAGCCTGACTATGCTCCATGTCGAGTACCAATGACCATGCTACATGGGGCTCAACACAATCTCCATGTGTCATGTTAGGCTTCATGTAGCAAGGTCACGAGCTATCATCATATACCCTTGCCTAGCCAGGAAAACATTTTTCTAAGAAACTGCACTACCACTTCAAGCACAATGTAAGACTATGAGACCCATGATCTTTTTTATCTAAGGGGTTGTTTGGATACAAATTAGTTTGTGTAGTAAATCAAGATTCACCTGTGATGAAGTGTTTTATGTTTGGCTAATACATGTTTTCTGAATTTGATTCATGAAAAATCTGTTAATGATTCATGTTTATTAAAACCATGTGAAAAGTGGATTTAAAATTTAGAAATTACACACACACACACACATACATACCGACTCATTTAGTCCTATGTTTAACTCTGAATGAGTGTTTGTATAGCATTTCTTCCATTACGATGACACCCCAAGCAGCCTGGCCAAGAACACTTCAAACTCGTTCTTCACAAACCCATTAGAAGTCCCAAACCCAAAGCCAACATGAAAATAGTGAAATGGTGCAAATATTTGCAAATATAGGTTGAGGTAAGAAACTTTGATGGGCTATTGGAGGGAAGAGTTTTTCATGCTTCCTCTAACAATGAGCCTGTGCAAGGAATGCACGTGAGCCCTTGATATTTATGATTAATTGTGCACATACTAGCGCAAAAACTATTGGTGCCAGTGTGTGCTTGCACGTGCACCACCGATTTCATGGATGAAGGGTTCTTATGTGTTCCTTACGCTAGGCTCATTGTCTGAGTGGAGCATTAAAAATGTTTCCCTATTGGAGAGGTGTAAGATCATGCAGTGTGGATTCCAGAGTGTTCTATCTTGAAGAATTTTGGCTCCTTTCTTGAGCCCTTCACTTGGGTTTGCCTCGCCCAGGTAAAAAAGGTGATCAATAACTTTCAAGACTATTCTCTTGCACTATAAAGTCATTTGTGACAACGGAAATTCCGTGGTTGCAGCAGATGAGTTGGTGACAATGGCCAACTAATCGACTAACCTTAGGGAGAAGACAAACAACACCAGTTACTACTTGAGAAGCCTAAGGTATTGCTCGTCGGTACTGGTGACCACCACCTAATCAATTGTTGTCTGGTGGGCTAGTTTTACATAAAGGCACACTCTAGTGGGCACACCTATGGCTTTTGTCCATTTGGTGAAGAATTGTGTAATGATGAGCCAGAGATTGATGCAATGGCGAATGCCCATATCGAGGCTCAGCCTCATGCAAGCTTGGATGGTGTGCAGCTTGGAACTGGGATCGGAGTGAAGTGGAGGTGGCAGTGGGCAGGCGTGGGGTCTAGTTCGAATGTGTTGTTGTCGTAGTGCTTAGTTTGAGGTGAGGAGAGCCTGTGGACCCTGAAGGTGGTGATGGAGTCATTGAGGACGTAGAGGATGGTGTCGTCCATGTGGAGGTAGTGTAGGAAGCTAGCGGGCATCAAGGAACGGGGGAGCTGATTCCAATGGGCATGATCGATTGGGTTGGTGACTCTGGCATGACAAACATAAGAGGTCACAATTGGCTAGGCTTTTTTTGTTTTGTTTGGGAAGATAAGCTCTCTGATCTTCTAAAGGGTATATTTATAACATATTTTTTAAATAGATTACCACTATTGATTTGCCATGAAATCTCCTTAGGATGAGAATATTTAAGAAAGCAAAAATTATCCAAAAATCTTGATGAATTCAAAAATTCATCGTGAATCTTATACATATAAGAATTTATGGATCCAATGTAATTTACAGGATTTTTGCTTAATCCTAGAAGAATTCTTGGCATGAATCTTCATCCAAAAGGAAGAGTTTTTCATGCTTGTTCCTCTAATAGAGTAAGCTATGCATGAGAGCTATTGATATTTAAGATCAAACACTAGCACTAATGTGGGCTAGTGTGTGATACGTCAATCTCGTGGATGAACAATTCCTATGCATAGCTTATGTTGGGCTCATTGTTAGAGGGGAACATAAAAAGGATGGGAAGTTTCTAACCTCAAGTTCTATCTAGCCCACACCAATTTGTTGATGCCAGCAACTTAAAATCCTCTATATCTTTTTCATATATTGTTTGAGATACCCACCCCTCTAATAGACTACCCACCCCAATAGACTTACCGACCCTATTACACTAGAACACACTTGAATCCCCTACTACACCGGATCCCTCACTAGTAGCCACTAGATACCTTGTTGTAGACTTCACCAAAGCCCTCACTAGTGGCCACCGCAGACCTTGCTAGAGTGATGTTTCTAGTGTTTTTTTGGTGGGGGACCCCCCACAAAATACAATGAATTAGATGGGGACTTAGAGTCCCCATCTGATTATGTAGGGTTTTATGGGGGGTGCCCAACCTAGAACCTAGACAACAATGTTTCTAGAATTTTTGGAGGGGTGTACCCTCATTAGATGCAAATGAAATGGATGGGGATGACTGTGCAACTTTTTTCTAGGGGTGCCTCCCGCCAAAACCCAGACAATAATATTTCTAGAGTTTTTTGGCATGGGGTTCCCCCACTAGATAAAACTGAATCGTACGTAAACTTAGAGTTCCTGTGTGGTTGTGCATATTTTTACGGAGGGTGCCTCTCACCAAATAGAAATGAATTAGACGAGGAGTTGGAGTCTAAGTCTTTGTCTGATTGTGGACGGTTTTGGTGCGGGCGCTCCCCATCATAACCCCGGCAGTAATGTTCACTACAAGAAAACTGACTATTAAGCGTTGCTAATAATACTATAAATGTCGCTAATAATTATTAGCGATGTCTAAAAAGCGTCGATAAAATAGGGGTCGCTATTGTATATTAGCAGCACATACTAAAAAGCGTCGCTAAAAGTAGTATTAGCAACATATATCAAACGTCACTATTAATATACTATTAGCGACGCTTGTTATTAAGCGTCACTAATAATATAGTATTAACGACGTTTACAAATGTTGGTAATAAAAAATATTATTTTAATTTTTTTGTTAAAATATAATATTTAGTTTTTTAATTTTTTTAAAAAATAAAATAAAAATTAGTATTAGTGGCATTTATGTAAGCATCGCTAATGTATATAATTATTTAAAAAAATAATAAAAATTATTTTTTAATGAAAAAACATTATCACAATTAGCGACGTATGAGAATTACGTCGCTAAAAGAATAAAAAAATAAAAAAAACTATATTAGCGACGCTCTTATAGAGCGTTGCTAAAATAATTAAATACAAAAAAATAAAAAACTGGGTTAGTACCCAATTCGGAATGGAATGGTGTGCTAACACGCAACGCGGGTCACTGTTGACCCGTGGTGACCTGCGTTGTGGATCAACACCTGCACAGGGCACAGGTCACTGCACCCGTGCTGGGTGTGGGGCTCGTGGCATCGCACACTGACGGGACGGTGGGTGCGGGCCGAGATGGCAGTGCGGGCACAGGGCGGGATGGCAAGCATGGGGCAGGATGGTGGGTGTGGGGCGGGACGGCGACCACCGAATTCGCAGCTCTGAGCTCATCGTCCGAAGCTTCAAGGAGGTACCCCAAACCCGACTGCAAATCGCCCGAGGAGGGCGCTATCTGCATGAGATTGGATGGAGGATGGGCCGGGTGGCAGCGTGATCTCATCCTCCAAGCTCTTCATCACTGACACAAGGTCCAAGGTCGTGGCCTCCCTGTCTTTCTCGTCGTCGTACATAGGGTGCAGGGTGCGGTGCGGCGTGAGGTCAAATGACGGGAAGGAATGCTGGGCGGGGCCGGGAGTTGCTGGCTGAAGGACCCAAAGATGCCTCCTTCTCTATCCATGCCGCTGGTGGGCGCGGTGCGGGGTGTAGCGCAGGGTTGGACGACGGGAAGGAGCATTGGGGGGGGGGGGGAGGGGGTGGCTGAAGGACCCAAAGACGGGCAGGGAGGGGGTGGCTGAAGCTGGAAGTGGAGGAGGAGACATGGAGGAAAGAGGACTTTCGGAGGTGGAATATAAAGAAATGGCCGGAAAATTGCCCGAGCTCGAAATTTCCGGCCCCATGCGAAATTTTGTGCTCGGGTATATTTCAGCCTAGGTTTTTGTTTAGCAATGTAAGCATCTAAGCGATGTATTAGCGACGCTTAGCTATGAGTGTCACTAATGCTGTATTTTATTAGCAACCTTATACTTAAGCGTAACTAATTACGTAAGTAGTAGCGACGCTTCTCCAAAAGCGTTGCTAATTCATATGTATTAGCGACGCTTTAATATAAAGTGTCACTATAAATTATTTTTTATGAATTTTCAAATCAAACATATAATAAAGTAAAAAATAAATATTTCCCTCACTCCTCTCTCTACCCTCTCTCTCTACCCTTTTTCTAAACCTTCTCTCTCTACACTCCCTCTTCTCTCTCTCTCCTCACCTTCTCTCTCCCCCTCTCCTCTCTTTCCCCTCTCTCTCCTCCCTCTCCACCCTTTCTCACTCCTCTCTCCCTCTCCCTTTATCTCTCTCCTCCCTCTCTCCCTATCTCTCTCTTTCTCCTCCCTCCCCCTCTCTCTCCTCCCTCTCTCTCCACTCTCTCCCCTCTCCCCTTTCTCCCTCTCTCCTCCCTCTCTCCCCCTCTCTCTATTTTATATTTAAAAATTAATAAAAAAATTAAAATGTATTAGCGACATATAGGATATACGTCACTAATACTAAGGGTATTACCGACATATATCATTATATGTCACTAATACTCAAGGGTATTAGCGACATATAGCTATATACGTATATGCCTATATGTCATTAATACTCTCTTATTTTTTTTATTTTCTTATTAATTTTATAAAAATAAATAACAAATAAAAAATATAAATAATATTTTATCTCTCTCTCCACCTTCTTCTCTCCCTCCTTCCCCCTCTCTCCTCCCTCTTTCCCTCCTTCCCCCTCTCTCTCCCCTCTCTCCCCCTCTCTATTTTATATTTTTTATTTAAAAATTCATAAAAAATAAAAATATATTAGCGACGTATAGAACATATGTCTCTAATACTAAGGGTATTCGCGACATATATCCTTATATGTCGCTAATACTTAAGGGTATTAGTGATGTATAGGTATATATGTTGCTAATACTTATAGGTATTAGCGACGTATATGCCTATACATCGCTAATACTCTTTTATTTTTTTTATTTAATTTTATATAAAAAATAACAAATAAAAAAATATAAATAATATTTTATCTCTCTCTCTCCTCTCCTCTCCTCTCACTCTCTCACTCTTTCTCTCCTCTCGCTCTCTCACTTTTTCTCTCCTCTCTCTCTCCACCTTCTTCTCTCTCTCCTCTCCACCTTCTCTCTCTCCTCTCCTCTCTCTCCTCCCTCTCTCCTCTCTCTCCTCCCTCTCTCCCTCCTCCCCCTCTCTCTCCTCCCCTCTCTCTCCTCCCTCTCTCCTCCTCTCTCTCCTTCCTCTCTCTCCCCTCTCTCCTCTCTCCCTCTCTCTCCTCCCTCTCTCCCCCTCTCTCTATTTTATATTTTATATTTGAAAATTAATAAAAAATAAAAATATATTAGTGACATATATAATATATGTCGTTAATACTTAAAGGTATTAGCAACGTATATGCCTATACATCGCGAATACTCTCTTATTTTTTTATAAAAATAAATAAAAAAATATAATTAATATTCTATCTCTCTCTCCTCCCTCTCTCCACCTTCTTCTCTCTGTCCTCCCTCTCCCTCTGTCCTCCATCTCTCTCCCCCTCTCTCCCTCCTCTCTCTCTCCCCCTTCTCTCTCCTCTCTCTCTTTCCTCCCTCTCCTCTCTCTCCTTCGTCCCCTCTCTCTCTCCCTCTTTCTCTCTCTCCCTCACTCCTCTCTATCTCTCCCCCTCTCTCTATTTTATATATTTTTTTAAAAAAATAATTAAAAAATAAACATGTATTAGCGACATATAGGCCTACATCACTAATACCTAGTATTAGCGATGTATAGGCCTATGTGTCGCTAATACGTGTGAGTATTAGCAATGTATAGACCTATACGTTGCTAATACATGTTTCTTTTTTAATTAATTTTTAAATAAAAAATATTAATTAAAAAAATATGTATTAGCGATGTATAGGCCTATACATCACTAATACGTGTGAGTATTAGCGACATATAGGAGTATTTGTCGCTAATACCATTAGTATTAACGACGTATAATTATATACGTCGCTAATACATATTTATTTTTTAATTTATTTTTAAATAAAAAATATAAAATAAATATAAAAAATTTTCTCTCTCTCTCCTCCCTCCCTCCCTCCTCTCTCATCTCTCTCTCCTCCCTCTCTGTCTCTCCTCTCTCTCTCTATCACAACCCAAATTTTTAAAAGCATTTTTAAATAGCATAAACGGTAAGTAGCGAGAATTTTTTTTCTTTACATACAAAACAAACCCTTCGATTAAATATCCAAGTCATGATAACTGGGGTTTACAAATACGAATATCAAATCATATGATATTATTTAACATCTGAAAATTCATAAATACAAGCTCATCCATCTAAGTACAAGTCCATCACCCGTATGAAAATAAATAACAAGTTGACTCTCACGTCAAAGGTACACTGACGTCCCAAAGTTGCAAAAACGCATAATCTCTTGTGCTCGCCTACCTTGATCTCACTTGTCCTCACTTGGAGAATATGCAGCAACAACCACAACCACAATGGAGCATCTTCGCCTTCAAGAGAAGAGCTTCCAAAGGACAAAAGGTTTTATTAATATTTTTTCGATCGGGCTAACATCACCCGATGTTAGTTGCCTACGTACTCATCAGACAACATCTCCAATGTTTCCAACAAGATCGGATCCAGACGTAGTTCTGCTTAGAAATTACTCTATCCTATGAAGCATAGTATCACACACGCAATGCTTAGATATTTTCAACCTACATTTTAGTAAGTCCTTTAACCGTTCCACTTGTCTAATTAACAAGTAATATCAAACATTATTATTAATTATCTTACATCCCTTATTCGATAATTAATACTATGAAATCTGTAACTCAGAGATAACTCGCCCCTCGAGAAACCTCCAAACATGGTACTCCAACCTTGGAATAGACTGCTTAACAGCAGCTTGACCCAAATCCCCAGGGCTCTCAATAGTCTGCCACGAATCTGAAGAAGAGGATCCCAACTGTGCTCATGGACACAGATTGGCGAGAAACACAAGCCTTCCATGATACTCATACACCTCCCTTTTCGTACGTACTAGCTAGTCCTGGGAAGACCTGTGGGAGACCCGTGGTAAAGACCCTCTGGTCAATACCCAAACCATCGTGATGATGAAGAAGCATATCGCAATCTCCAGCATCCCAACTCTGGGAGAAAATGTCTCATAAGACATTACTAATATATCCATAGAAGCGTTAGGTCCTTATGACTATTGACTCCCCCAAACATCTGAAACTTAGACCATATTATTTTCATCCAGTCAAGTAACCACTCAACCATGTCGGTCTTCTTCACCTTGTGAATCAGCCCACAAAATAGTTCATCCACTGAGCTATGACTCAAAGAACATCCCATAACCATCCTCGGTTCATTAACCAAGGTAAAATTCTATGTCAAGGCCCCGTTCAATTCATGAACCGGTCCCAAACCCTATTGAGGGTATTTTAGTCATTATCTTAATTAGGTGTTCTCCCCTCAAACCAACAACAACCCATGTCTCTTGATTAATCTTTATTAATCTTAAGTTACTGATATAACTTAAAAAATATCAATAATAAAAGCATGCATAAGCATAATCAACATAAATAATATGCATTGACACCAATGCATAAATAATGAATAAAGGCTCGTTGCACTCATTTGCAGGGCTAGGGATCAGCTAGTTCAAGCCCAAGAGTGTAAACAACTCTAATGCATCCCGCGAGTTACATGTAAAACACTTTAGCCGTTTGTTGTACTCGGTTGCAGACATATGTAATACGTTGCTTCAAACCTAAGAATTAGGGTTCTACCCCTTATTTCTCATGACACTGCGACCCAACAAGGTCTTTGTGTCACTTACTAGTCATGCTCCTTCCTTCTGAAGTCATTTATAGTGGACCTTAACTCTTGATTAACTAGGTTATTCGTTTCGACGGAAACAGAATATATTGCCCCTTAAGGGCATTAGGGTAATTCTACCACTTAGGGGTATGCTACCCTCCCCTAGTTCATTAGGTCATCTCACTACCCTTTTTTTTATTTTAAGTCATTAACTTCTCAGAAGGCTCCACTCTCAAACTGACTCGCGCTTCTATTCACATGAATGTGGGCGAGTCCGCTCAAAGGGTATTTCTATTATTTGGTTTAAGGCCTTAATGACAGCCAATGGGTCCAAAATTAGGGTCAAGGGTACTACTTGACTTCATGGACTCTGTGTAATTTTCCTGGCATGTAATGGGGTCGTGAACCTCTTGAACCGACCCAAGTTGTCTTAATGGTTTACGATAAACCCTAAGGGTAAAAGGGTCAATTATCCACTGACTGAGATTTTTCCTTACTTATTGGTTTGGAATATAATTAGGTTACTCATTAAGCGCTCACTGGGAATTTTCCCAATTTATAGATCAACTCATAGGCCCCTGAACTGGAGCCCCAAAGTCGGGTAAGTGAATATTATACGATAATTAACTAATAGGGGTAAAAAGGTCATTTTATAGGTCCTTGAGTATTTTTATAGAATATTTTTGACATTTCCCCTGAACCGGACCTGGTTCGATTGCCCTTTTCTTTTTTTTTTTTGTTTTTTAAACCCGACCCGGCCCGGGTCGGTTTGGGTTGACGACCTGCAACGCAGGTCGTCTTCCCCACGTTTGGCCAGAGGCGGAAACACCTCTGGTGGTGCCGCCCCTGGCCACCACGGCCGAGAAGCGGGCTGGGGTCCACCGGATTGCCGCCATGCGGCGATCACAATGAGCCTGGCCCCCGCCGTCGCTCGGTGGCCGGCCGGAGCCAAAGTCGCCTTTTTTTTATATACACAGTGCGACGCTGCCTCTGCGGCTGGGGCTAGCGCAACCCAGGCCAGCGCTGGCGGAGTTGTCCCGGCCTAGATCAGCACGGCCGGGACCGGCGAGACCATGGCCAGCGCGGCCACGGCTGGCACGACCTCGACAACGCAGTGAGCGGCTGCCTCCTTTTCTTTTGTTTTTGTTTGTTTTCAATACACTAGCTGGCAGTCTGTCCAGCGGCTGCGGCATGCCGGAGTCTTGCCCGCTTGAATCCGCCGCCAGACGTTGGCTAGCCGGTCACTGGCCGACCGGTAGCCGGCCAGTAGAATCCGAAAGTAACTACTTTAGACCATTTGTATAACACTGTTCATATAAATTATAAACCGAAGTGCTGAGATATGATTTTTAATCAAATTTAATTAATAAAACTTTTATTAATCTTCCCCAACATCTCTACCTTAATTGCCAATTCACAGTTGATCCACCGTCGTCGTAGTCTCGCCGGAGCCTCACCGAAAAATTTCATCGGCGGCTCCTCTTCCTTCTCTCTCCCCCCAAAAGCTCCTAATTAATTCTTTTTATAGACATGAGATTAGGGCACTTAATCCCATGAGAAATTGGGCCCCAAAAAAACCTAATTTGGAATGCTAATTGATCAGGCCCATATAGTGACTTAAACAAACATTTCACATGTTCAATTCGGGTAAACGGGTCTTGCACGATATGTTCAACTTTAGATGGTTGTTTCTCCCTCATTCGGACTCCAATTTACGCGTTTTTGGTTGCGTTTTGAAGCTATTTCAGTCTATTTCCTATCAATATATACTTTAGCCTCCACTTCCCAACTGATGATTAAGTTATTCCCATGGGAAGATCAAAGGGTCCTACACCTTAATTTCCATGTGTACGACTTCAGGAATTTAGAAAATTCCCGGACGTTACACTCTTCACCTTTTCTCTCTCCTTGCTTTTTCTCTCTCCTCCCTCCCTCTCTCTTATCTCTCTCCCTCTCTGTCTCTCCTCTCTGTCTCTCCTCTGTCTCTGTCTCTTCTCTGTCTCTGTCTCTCCTCCCTCTCTCTCCTCTCTCTCTTCAATCCCTCTCCTCTCCTCAGATTCTCTCTCTCCTCACTATCACTCTCTCTCTCTCAATG
Organism: Saururus chinensis; assembly: GCA_035235625.1. NCBI lineage: Eukaryota > Viridiplantae > Streptophyta > Magnoliopsida > Piperales > Saururaceae > Saururus > Saururus chinensis. The sequence goes on from CP141140.1 coordinate 56,922,152, forward strand.
CACTCTCTTCACTCTCTCTTTTATTATAAATTATATTTTAAAATTAATAATAAAATTTAACAAATAAAATATATTATATATAAATAGTGAATTATTAACACTAGTTTTTATTAAAAATTTAATATTTATTTATTGTATATATAAATAGTAAATATTGAATAAAATATATTATTTTTAAAAAGTTTATTATATTTTTTTAATATTTACTTATTAAATAAAATAAATTAATAAAGATATTAGCGATGCTTGTTAATAAACATCGCTATTAGAAATAGTATTTGCGACGCTTATTGACAAACGTCGCTACTAGTTTAAAATTTGTATTTTTTAAAATTTTAATTCAATACTATTAGTGATGCTTTTTTAAGCATGGCTAATAGTAGCACTATTAGCGACACTTGTATATATGTGTCACTATTGAGAAAGCGTCGCTCATAGTTACATTTTTTTCTTTTTTTATTTAAAATATGTATCTATTTTCGACATTTATATGAAGCGTCACAAATAGAGGAACTATTAACGACGCTTAAAATAAAGCGTCGCTAATAGGATTAGTATTAGTGATGGTTTAAGCTAACTGTCGCTAATATATAACTATTAGCGACGTATATGAAAATGCGTCACTAATAGTTCAATTAGTAGCGACATTTTTTTATACGTCGCAAATAGTTATTTTTAGTGACGCTTAGGTAAGTGTCGCTAATATGTGTGTTGCTAATACTCTATTTTGTTGTAGTGGTTTCTCAAGTTTTTTGGTAGAGAAGCCCCCCGTTGGATACAAATAAATTAGACGAGAGCATAGAGCCCATCTGATTGTGAAGGGTTTTGCTAGGGGTGTCCCTTGCCAAAGCATAGGTTGTAATGTTTCTCGAAAAATTAAATCGGGTTTGAGGGTGTACTTCCCCTTTATTCTCTCTTTTGGGGTGGGCAACCGACTGAGGTGGGCCAGATAAAACATAGGGTGGGAAACTTCCCAGCCATATGAATCTTCATTCAAATGGAAGAAATTTTCATGCTCATTTCTTTGGCAATGAGCCTAGCGTAAGCTACACATGGGAGCCTTTGATATTTAAGATCGACCACTAACTCTATTGTGCATTAGTGTGTGCACCGTCAATCACGTAGATAAATGGTTCCCATGGGTAGCATATACTAGGCTCATTGTCATAGTGGAGCTAAAAGGATGGGAAGTTTCCCAACCCAAGTTTTATTTGGCTCACCCCAATTTGCTAATGTCCGCAACTTAAAATCCTCTATATCTTTATCATGTGTTTTCTCATATACCAACCCCTCTAGTAGACTACCCACCCCAATAGACATACCCACCCCATTACACTATAACTGTTTGCCCGCCTCACCCCCTTGACCCGAACCTGTTCCAAGGAGAGAAGTTGATGGTGCGACGAAGTGGAAACTAACTCAAAATCGAGGTAGATCGAAGTACACAACACTTACCTTTGTACAAGAGCAATTGATGAAAATCTCTTAGTCATTCACATACCCACATAAGTATCAAAATAACATAATAAGTCTCAAGCCTAAAATAACATGTCTAAGCCACAAATAAGGCTCTCTATAAACATGTAAAGTATCAAAGTTACATGAAAGTAAATATAAGTCTATCCCATTACAATTGAACCATCCCACACTCCATACATCTACTCGTCTCCATTCTCGTAAAAGAGATAATCCTGAACACCTTCATGACACAATCATGCAGCCCAAAAAAAAAATTAACACAAATGGGGTGAAGCTTATCTCAATAAGGGTTTGAAACATAATGCTCACGTTAACACCAAAACATAATTTTGAAGAATCATAGCAAAAACCTCATAAAAATAGTGTTAATAATACAAGAACACATAAAATCCCTCACATAAATTACCTGTAGAAAATATCTCATTCATACATCACATATCTATAATCAACACCTGTGCATTCTGTCTTAATTATATCATAGTCCACACTCACAAACTATGCATTTAATTGACATATCTATACACATCCTGCATGATTAATTATCACAATCTATACACATTTTGCATAGTCAAGTATCACAATCTATATATATCATGCATAATTAAGTATCATAATCCATACACAACCAATGTAAATATAAGCATCATTATCCCTACATAGAACTTGTATAAATAAGCATTATAACCCATACACAAACATGTGTAAATAACACGATGAATGACTTACAATAGAGAAATCAACCTATTCACCTTGGCAACCCTAAGAAGAAATGCCTAAATAGACATGATCACCCTGAAAATCCTAAACATGGAAGACCTAAGCAGTTTGGCTAATCCTAGCTGGAAGTGCCCCAGGTTAGACAGTGCACAAAGATAAACCATCCTAGATTATCTGTCTAGAAGTGTCTTAATAGTTATCTTATTATAATATTCTACTCTTCTCACCTAGGGAGGAAGCCCACCCTTTTAGAATAGAAAACTTTGCCCATATGATAGAAAAACTTGCTTAATTGGTGAAAAATTGATTCGATTAATCTTTGATACAGCAAATCCAAAAATCCATGACACACAATCTACTAATTATGATTAAACATTATTAATCATGGCTTAACAAATCATTTTCAAGAAATATGCAACATGACACATATGTGAACAAAGATATGCAAATGTAATCATACCTTAATTAGTCCTATCATGCATGAAACATGGTCCATACGTGGCAAATGAGACCATGTAAGCATAAGTTAGCATAAAAATACATGGTCATGCTTATAAATAAGCTAAAATATATTAAACATGGTTCATATATAATCAATGTAGTATGGGCAAGCATTCATACATCAGCATTGTCATACTCTGTTGGTGAAATGAAATAGACATGAAGAAATCAGAAAAATCCAACTTAAAATAATCATATATTCATTTTTGTTTATAGTCGATTGATTGGCCTCAAGAGTGATTGATTGGTTATACTAAGTTTTGAAAATACTGTGTTGCCGAATGATCATTAGGCTGATGGATCGACCTGACAGGGCATCGATCAGTTGGCCCAAAAATTTCAGAAAAATAGTTCTTTTTCTTGCTTGAAACCAAATCGAATTCATTCAAAAAACCCATAAAACTTCATATAATAATTAACAACATGCATATTCATAAGATTTCTCATGCATATTCATATAAACAACATTAGATCATCCATTAAAAAAGAATCAAATTAACCTATCCATAAGCTTCAAGAATATGAATCCACCTACAAATATGATGTTAATGTAAGTAAATCCTTATCAAACAAACCCCTTGCCTCAAATAAGATTAGGTTACATTTGCACTACACAAAAATCTAACCTTTCCATCAAATAGAGACTCAAAACCACTAATAGAATGCAGATCTATCATCCTCTAGGGCCCAAAATAAAAAACACAAGAGTAGAAGCAAGATATCCCAATCTAGGGTTTCAAAACATAGATAAAAGAATAAACTTTAGAAGAACAAAACCTAGAATCCCATTTGAGAGAAGAACATGGGATTTTGGGGTGAAATTCACAAGAAACATGGAAGAATTAGATATATTATACCTCGGATTAAGATTTTCCTTCTTAAGATGGGGGTAGAGCTCTCCAAAGCCTCTCAATCTTAGCCTACCCTAAATAGGAAAATGACTATTTCTATTTATATCTAGGGCTAGTAAATGGGTCTAGAATAGGCCTAACAAGGGAATACGCAAACCCATTTAAGATGTCAAGTGAGGGTCAATGTCCTAAGAAGTTGGCACATTTCCTGAGATGGACATGGGTCCCAGGGTGGGGCCCACTTCCTTAATAAAAATAAATAAAATAGCAAATTACATCAATTATTGTGACACTTGGTGGATTAAGATAGACACTAATGTTTTCAACTTAAAACCAAAATAAACCAATGAAAAATCATAATTAAACCAAACCATCACACAAAAATAAAAATAAACCAAAAAGTAAAACTTTACACTAATCATAAAACCATAAAACTTAGAGATCTTACAATAACCCATGTGAACCCCCTACCTTGCCGAAGGCCTCATCGGAGTCTTCACCGATGCCCTCACTAATAGCCACTAGAGACCTTGCAGGAGCCTTCACTAGAGCCCTCACCCAATGGCCACCAGAAAGCTCGCTGGAGCCCTTGCTAGAGTAATGTTTCTAGAGTTTTTTGGTGGGGAACCCCTGCTAAATACAAATGACTTATACAGAGACTTAGAGTCCTCATCTAATTCTACAGGGTTTTGCTGGGAGTGCCTCACCTAGAACCCAAACAACAATGATTCTGGAGTTTCTGGAGGGGGATGCCCATGCCAGATACAAATGAATTAGACGGGGATGATCGTACAACTTTTTATGAGGGATGCCTCCTACCAAAACCCAGGTGGTAACATTTCTAGAGTTTTTTTGTGGCTCCCACTACATACAACTAAATCATATGGGGACTTAAGAGTCCCTGTGTGATTGTGTAAATTTTTGCAAGGGGTGTCCCTTGCTAGAACACTAGGCAGTAATGTTTTTTGAAATTTTTGGTAGAGAGAGCCCCTCACCAAATACAAATGAATCAGACAAGGACTCCAAGTCCTCATCTAATTGTGCACAGTTTTGCTGTGGGTGCTCCCCACCAAAACCTTGGTAGTAATGTTTCCTAAGTTTTTTGGCTGGGGGAACCCCCACTTGATACACAATGTGGGCATAGAGCCCATCTAATTGTGTAGGGTTTTGTGGGGCCGGGGTGTCCCCCTCCAGAACCCAAGTAGTAATGTTTTTGAAAAAATCAAATTGGGAACGGGGGTGGGGTGGGCAATCAACTGGGGTAGGCTAGATAAAGCGTGGGGTGGGCAGCCAACTGGAATGGTATAATAAAACATGGGTGAGAAAATTCTCATATGCATGAATATTTATTCAAGCAGAAGACTTTTTCATGCTCATCTCATTGAGAATGAGCCCAATGCAAGCTACATACGGGAGCTGTTGATGTTTAAGATCAACCACTGACACTAATTTATGCTAGTGTGTGTGTTGTTGATCTTGTGGATGAATGGTTCTTAAGTATAGCTTACGATGGGTTCGTTCCTAGAAGGGAGCATAAAAAGGATGGGAAGTTTCCCACCCCAAGTTCTATGTGGCCCACCTCAATTTGCTGATGTCAGCAACTTAAAATCCTCTAAATCTTTGTGACGAATATTTGGAGATACTCACCTCTCTAATGGACTATTCAACCCATTATATTATAACCCACATGAACACCCTACCTCGCCGGAGCCCTTGTCGGAGTACTGTTTCTAGAGTTTTTTGGTGAGGGACCCCCTTCAAATACAAATGAATCAAATGGAGACTTAGAGTCCCCATTAATTGTGCAGGGTTTTGCAGGGGGTGCCCTTGCCCATAACCCAAACAATAATATTTTTGGAGTTTTTTGCGGGAGTACCCTGTCACAACTTGAGCATATTTGACCCAATTCATCACAATGTGCAGAGAGTAGCAATTATATGTACACATATCTATATCAACTATCAACATTTGCATCTCTCTTGAGTATGACCTGTAACATCTTATAATTAAATCACAACTTTGTAATAGTCACACAATTTCCCATCATACATCCTCCAACCTCATCCTGTATAAACAATTCTATCAACATAATAGAACATTCATCATTTCAGCCTAGATATGTACAAAACTGATTTTGAGCGCATACAAACCATTTAGAGTAGAACCTATATTGGCGTTTTAGGGTAAAGCTTACTTCTAACAATTTATTAAAAAATATCCATCAACCCATTCATCAACTTACTTTAAATCACATATTTATTCAGTGTCGGGGCAAGACTTATTTTACCAAAAATATGCCCAATGTTGGAGTAGAATTACCTATTCAATCACAACCCATGCATATGACTACCGTTGCACATAATACATCTCTAATTCATATTACAGCTTAGATATGGCACAATTTATATAGATGAATCAAAACATCTAACCAACCCTAGAATAGTGTATACATCCACAATCTTTTTATATCACATACATTAGACAATGTATTCCATATGTTAGACAAGGCTTTATAATCAACTCAGCTTGTATCTCAAACATTAGCACTACTTGTATTTATTGCAGAACATATCACATATATAGAAATAGTGTAGACATACATCACCCATATAGTTAAGAATATTTCACAATAAACCTAGCATGAAGAATTTATCTCACACATGCATATATCATCATAATAAATCAAACGATTCATGCTAGAAAATAAGTGGTGTTATAGGTGAGGGTCCTCACCTTAGCCTACTCCAAAGCCTACGCCCAAAAGCTACTCTTCTCCTCTAGAACCTAGCATGAAAATCCAATTCAATGCTCTAATTAAAGGTTGTGAATTATAAACTGTAATTGCATAAAATTGAGGATGAAAAGACATGATTTTGGGCATTTTCTCTTACCCAAAATCTGTTGTGTATAGTGATTTCGGGATTGGAGGAGGAATGGGTTATCCAAATTAGGGAAGAAGATACAAAATTCTGCCCAAACGCTTACCTTTCTTGCTTTCCCTTTGCAGCCCAGCCCTCTCACCACTAAAGCTTCATCCCCAATGCCTTCGCCGGCCACCAGAAACCTCCTCAACCCGCTGCCCACCGAAAAGTGAGGAAGAGGGAGGTTGGGGCGAGTTCTATGCAAGGAGGGGAGGGAGAGATGGGCTGTGAGAGAGGGAGAGGATGCTGGGAGGGAGAGAGACGTACTGAGAGGGATAGAAAAGTGGGCCGAGAGAGAGACGCAGGGAGAGAAGAGATTTGCTAGGAGAAGAAGAAGGGTCACTTGGAGAAAAGAGGAGGACTTCTCTCTCTCGTAAGTAAGTTAGGGCTGGGGGGAGAATAATTTTTATCTCCCCCGTGCCTCCCAAATCAAAATGGTTTTGGGTCTGGTTTTGACCCAGACCTGAACTCAGTCTAGCTTTAAAATAAAAACCACGGTACTTACATACCCCCCTCCTCCGCCAGATACAAATTAATTAGATAGAGATAATTATGAAGACGAGGGGTGCCCTTTCGCTAGAACCGAAACAATAATATTTCTAATTTTTTGGTGGAGACGCAGGGGAGGGGGTCCTCCCCACTGATACAACTGATTCAGATAGGGACAAGGACTTAGAGTAAGACTCTTAAGTCCCCATATGATTGTGCATGGTTTTTTTGGGGGTGCTCCCCACCAAGACCGAGGCCGTAATGGTTGTGGAGTATTTGATATGGGGAGCCCCCCCACCAACATAGAGCCTGTCGGATTGTGTAGGTTTTATAGAGGCACCCAAGTAGGTAATGCTTATGAAAAAATCAAATTGGATTTGTTAGTGTGCCTCCCCTTTATCCTCTCTCTTGGGGATGGGCAGCTAACTGGGGTGAGCCAGATAAAATGTGGGGTGGGAAACTTCCCATCCTCGTCCATCCAAACAACACCTTAATAGGCCCCTGGTAGATTTGAGTCTGCGCACGAACTGCTCACGACGTTTAGTATATGTCATGCTGCAAGGCGGCCGTTGAGGGGAGTGGGGGAGGGGGGCCGGCATTGGCGCGGGAAAGTCGGTGGGTCCCAGCTCGGGGCTCAACTGACTCGACTCCATCTTCCCGCTACTACTGCGGCTCCTTCCTGCTGCTTCTACTTCTTCTGCTTCTGCTTCTACCGCGCAATCATCCATTGATGTTTTTCTGAGGGGAAGAAGAAGAAGATGATGATGAGGGCGGAGGAGAAGGTGGCGGCACAAAAGGTGGTGGAGTTGGCGGAGGAGAAGAATGTGGTGGTCTCTCGGCAGACTCCACCCCAGGAGGAGGAGGTGGAGGCGGCGGCGGCGGCTGCGGTAGTGCCCCCCCGGGACTCCTCCATTGCGGGACGTACGGCTTCCTGACGATTCCCATTTCTTCGATTTACTTGTTAAATTTCCTTCAGTTTTCGCTTTCCGGGTCAGTGTTGGGAAAATTCTGCTTTCCGAAAGCTTTGGGTTGTGTTATTTGATGAATGATCTGTTAAGATAATTGTGAACATTCTGAATTTTATAGCTGGGTGCGGTGGAATTTGCTTGTATCTTGCGTGGATTATGGATTTTGTTGCGTGTTCTCTGTTGTGCTTATGTTCTGCTTGGAAATTGTTTAATTGTCGTGCCACATTCTCCTCTAGTGGAATTGGTTTCTATCTTCCTTTTGGTTATGAAGAGAAATTCACAAATACTTATTGTTTTTTGGTTTCTATTCTTGAGTATGTTATTTAGGATTTTTATTGTCTTCTGTTGCTTCCAGTTGAGCCGTTGAGGTCTGCATTCTTCTGGATTCTATTTTTCGATATTGTTCATGTACTGTATACGAATTACGTAATGGATCCAAAATTCATTGGATTCATGTGTTTTCTTGAACTGAAAGATCTTTGAATTTTATTGCATCTGTCGTCTTGAGAGTGCCATATGCCGTTCTGATTTTTTCGGAATTCTCAGTATTTTCAACAACAATAACAAAAAAAGAATCTTCTTTTTTCTTCAACTACTTCACTTCAAATTGCTATTATTGAAGGTGTCACATCTGCTGACTCTGTTTTTCAGCAGATGGCACTACATTTTCTTCCAAAAAGCATTGGGACACTTTCATGTGCGTTTTCATCACAATTTCAGTGAAAAATGTTCTTCGAGTTCAGTAGTTACATAAGATTAGTGGAACTGCACCATCTGCCTGTTGAACGTCATCTTGATCAAGATAGCCGATATAAACCTTTCGTTTATTCATCCAAGTTGCATAAGAATAGATATATAGTTTGTTTATATAGAATATTGAAGTTTGAACCCTGATGAAAAGTAGACTTTAAGTTGTTTTTTAGGAGAGTAAAGAAACCCTTTGTCTTATCCATCTGATCGCATAAGAAGTGATAAGGCAGCTAATTCATATAAAAATTCGACCCTGACTAAAAAGCAGACTTCAGGTTTTTATCTCAGGAGACATCAGTTGGAACATAATCTACATTCCTTAAGAGCGAGCAAACTAAGAAGTTTGAGGAAAATATGTCAGGTTGACAACAACTTGGAGCCATTCAATTGTTACTAAGATGTGAGTTCCATCACTTTTAGGGTTACTCATCTAAATAATCATGTCAATTAATGTTGGGGATTCTTTACTTGCTTAATAGGAGTATATCTTTTATTTTCCTTTTTTTCTCTGTTCTTAGATGTCCTGAGAAATTGAGGACTCTATGGCATTTCAATCAAATCCTCGAGAGATACAACCATATTCAGTCATAAAGCAAGTATTTCAGGCGCTCAAATTCCAGAGAGTTATAAAGTCATTTGGAATGAACACCTCATTCCAAGTCCTTTTAGGTGGTGTCTAATACATTAAATGTTAAATTCCCCAAAAGCAGAAAACTAAAGGAGAATAGGAAAAAAGGTTAGAGGAAGGATGAGAACAAGTTGACAAAATTTTCACCATTCAATAATTACTGTTCAAATCTCTTTCATAAAGGTAGAAGAAAAATGGATTGATGGAAAGGTGAAAAAGAAATCAGATACTGCACTTTTCTATTTTATTTTTTGTTAGCATAAGGCAAAGAGGAAGAGCATGTGGTATATGATTGATGCATATCATTATCAACTGGTTAGTGAAATTTTGTCTAATAATTAATCCTCCCCTTTCTTTTTACTTAAATGTATATTTCATAACGAGTGGATTTTTTCTTCTTTTTTTTTCTTGAATGTCTAGTTGTTTTATTGTGCCTCCTGGGATTGACTATTATAGTGTTAATCATATGAATTTTTATTGATATACGTAAAAGTGAACTGACAATTGGTGATTTCAGACAAGTGCATAAACTATTTTAAAATGTAAAACTACCATCAAGGGAGGAACAATATGGCACATACGCTTATGCATCAAAGAACTCTTTATCAGTTTTACATTAAAAAAAACACAATATTTACGTTAAAAAAAATGGATACAACTATGTCAATGTTCTTCAGTTTTACTCTTTCTTTTTCCTGGCCTGTTCACATAGTTATCCATGCTTTGGATTTACTCCTGCGTCATAGATTCATAGAAGTTTTGAAAAATGTTCTTTACATGATTATAAAGTCTGTTTCCTTCCAGGGGCTAGGCAAGTGCAGAAGGCTACTGAAGAACTTTTTAATGAAGGTAGTTGGTGGCCAATGCCATTTAAATCCATGATAAAATTATTGGTTTCCGATTATATGCATTCTAAAATGCATACTGTGTTCCCTTCTGTTACTTCAGATACCTTTGTTATTTGGGATGACACAGAGACCAAACTCTCCCTAGTTAGAGCTTGGGTTGAGTTCAAAAAGACTAAAGCTGATATCAAGTAGGTATTGGTTTAATTAAAAGATTTGCCTATACTTTTTCTACTAAGCGAGACATTAATATAGCTAGTACATTTTTAATTAATTAAACAGAGCACACAAAAAACTTTCAGAAATCCGGCTATGGGAAAATACCAAAATAGCGGGAATGCAGGATCGGCTGAAGCAAGTCAAGGTAAGAAATTATTTAGCTACAGCGTACTGGAAAATAATTGCTAAGCTGATTTGAGGCAGTTGTATATTGTATCGTGTACATTGTACTTAATGGAGGTAACGAACCATGAACTGATGAAAGTTTAGGAGTAAAAAAATATTATCATAGTAATGTACTTGTATATATGGTGTTTGATCTTCAATAATTGTAAATTTATCGAAACTAATCCACGAAATTGATAATTTTATTTCGTAGCTTCTGTTAGGTCTACAACAAATGGATGTTTTTAATTTTGTTAACTTCTAGTGATCATGCCTATTTTAATGCAAATTGGGTTGTCTACGTGCCTTTAATTTAGATTCATACAGACCCATACTATTTGTCCATTTTGCATGATTATATCCCACCACACAAATTATTTAAGCATCAAAGGTAGAACAAAGAACTGTTTGCATCGACTGTGTGCCAGATTGCTGACCAATCAGATAAATCTGATGTCATCATCCATTTCATGACTGGTTGGAGTGGACCGCCTGTATAGCAATGTTAAAAGAGTAATATTGATAACAGTCAAGAAGCGTTACCATATCCACAACAAATTGCAAATGAAGCAACTTATTGTGCAATATGTAATATTTGGACACATATATACGTGCAATCACACGCACGCGATTGTGTGTCCGCTCATACACACGTTTTTCCTAATAGGAACTCGGCTGCTGATTTGTTAATTATTTTCAGTGAATTTCGTTGGAAAAAATTGTTGATGTGGGCAGTTTCTTTTTAATACATTTATTTTTTAGTTCTCTGAAGTCTGATATTTGACAAAGTGGGAACTTTTGCTTTTAAGTTAAAGTTGTTCTAAGGCTCTTATAGATATCTCAATGATCATTCTCCTGCTGCAGTCTCTGTCCATAGTCCATAGAGGGTTTAGACTACATTGTTTCCTTTTTTGTACTGTATTTATTCTGCACAATTAACAAGCAGGAAAAATTGGCAAAACAGAGGGCAACGGAAGCGGAGAAGTTTGAAAAGAAGATTAATATGATCCACAAGGCTGCTGAAGCAAAGAGATTGATGATTGAAGCTGAGAGACACGAGAAGCTTTTCAAGGCAGAGAAGATAGCTGCAAAACACCGTGCTTCTCTCTTTTCCCAGAAGGGTATTGTTGGATGCTTTGGCAGCTATTAGTTTAACACATCGTTGATTGAAGATGTAATGCGGCTTGATTCAGGAAAGAGTAAGCTCCTGATCCACTCCCTGCAGAGCAAAATGGATTGGAATGCTCCGTTGATGCCCTTGCAGGTTTCTTCTTCTTCTTTTTGCCAAGTCTTAAATTTTTGTTCTTTCTCCATTGATGTTGAAATAAGTTGTATGAAGCGTATAAATCGCATTTTGGCCTCGTAATGAATGATTCTGGAGAGGGATTAGAGGGGCGGTTGCCCAAACGAAACGAAGATAAAGCTTTTCTGGAGCATGTTCTAGTCCTTGCAACCTCACCTGTTATTGGGACTACTGGGGTACAATAGTTCTATGCATGATGCAAGTTTTGCCCTTAACTAGTAAATTTCTGACTAAACGCATGGGTCTTTCAGCGAGGTGAATGTAGCACCTCTATTTTGTATTATAGCAGCTACGCAGCTACCAGATTGGAAGAGTTTTTTATCCTCTCCAATGATAATGAGCCAGGTAAAGAATGCATGAGAGCCCTTAATAGTTGAGATAATTGGTGTATATATTAATATACATTAGTGTTAGTATTGTTGGCACTATTGCATATTAGTATGTGTGCTATTGATTTTATAGATGAAGAACTTCTATATGTTCCTTGTGTTGGGCTTATTGTCAAGGTAGAATATTAGAAACGCTTCCCTAACATATGCTCTAAGTGGTCAACAAAGTTTTCTTTGTGTTAACACGAATGAGCTAATTTTTCCGACTACTATATAAAACTATGCAATACCACTAATGTTGATAGGTTTATATGCAGAACAAGTAACCGAAAATTTAGTACCGGCTCCAAATAAATAATTTTGAGATATGTAAGCGGGAAATGTTTGTTTTATTATCATCTACATGGAAAACATATGCTCATTATGGCTGACAAACAAACGTACACAGAAAGGAATAAATATTGGTAAAATATTTAACAAAGAAAATGATATTCTAGTTTCACTTTATTTATATCATTACCATATTCAAGCCTTTAAATGGATTGATAAAAGTTGGATCTCCCGATAGATCGGTAAGTGTTGTGCCCGGTGTAGGCATAAGTGGTACCTCGCACAAATCACGCAAAGAAGAAGGAAGGAAGAAGGAAAGAGAGGGAAAGAACTGAATATCCTATGGCATAAAGGAAACACGCAAGGAGGAAGACGAACCATATAGGGGAGTCGTGCCTCTATCCTTGGGGGCCGCGCTAGCTAGTGGGCCCGACTAATCCGCGGGGACACTAGTTGGCCCGTTACAATTCACTAATCATAAAGTTCAACTATACTACTTATTACAGAAGCAAATACGAAATAAAGCAACCTAATGTAAGCAAATAAAACATCAATAGGGCGGAAGGAGAGCCCGGGTGAATGTGTACAACACTCTACCACGTTTCCGCTATTCGCCTTGACCTCAAGGCAACCATACTGGGTAGTGAGCCATCAACTCATCCTCTAACATCCAAGTGGCATCCTCAAGTGGATGGCCTTGCCAGGATACGAGCACCTTTGTAATAATGCGGCCAGAATGGCGGACCTGACGCTTATCAAGCATTGAGGCTGGGATGGGTTCTATAGGAGGAGCCGGTTCCATCAAAGGGGGAGGCGGAGCATCGATAGCCAGGGAAGTGTCACCCACACAACAGCAGAGTCTGGAGACATAGAAGACTGGGTGGACCAATGAACCAAGCGGTAGAGCGAGACGGTAGGCCACTGGACCAATGTGCTCCACAACAACATACAACCCATGGTAAAGGGGGGCGAGCTTGGTATGCTATGGCTAGAACAATGTGGTCTGACGCTGAGGAAGGACAAAGATATAGACCAAGTTGCCCACGTTAAACTCCTGATTAGCATGCTTTTTGTCATAGATCTGTATCATTCGGTTCTGAGTGGAGGCGAGGTTCAGCTTAAGTCGATGGAGAACCTCACCCCATGTCTGTAGCATATAATCTACCTCGACAACAAAAGAGCGGTGAGCAACATATGATAACACGGTCGGGGTGGGTGACCATACAATAACTCAAAAGGAGCGAACCCTGACGCCTGTGAACGGTGGTGTTTGTCACGCCCCGGCCATGCCCGACCCGAGCCGAACCCGGTCCAAGGGCCGGTCAAGCGCGTGGGGGCGACGAAGTGAAATTGAGAAACGATTCTAGCGGAAGACTTAATCCCTAACCACGGGCGATTAACAGCAACACGGAGTGCGCACAATCCTTTGAGCAAGAGTAAATAAAAGGGGAAAAAAAAGGTGTTGCTTAACACAAAGTAAACAACAATCTCAAACCCACAAGCTTAGTTTTAAGTAAAGCCCTCACCGGCTCAAAATAAGTCATAAGCAAACATAACTGTAACATGTGACATAAATCCACAACAAAGAACCCTACACATAGGTTCTAACATAAAACATGAAACAAAATGAAGGAAAGTCACGCAACGATCTCCATCATCACACCCAAGCTACCTCTGACCTTTTCTCAAAAAGGCAATCTTGTCCGTCTGCGTGTCGCACCACGCAGCGCCAAATCAAAACACAAAAGAGGGGTGAGTTTTAACACTCAGCAATGTTTTTAATATCACTGTCAACGTAGAAAATACGATAGCTTAGAAATGAGATCGTTTCAGATCAAAGATTTACATGGTGCATCACTTTCTGATCACACATTCATATCACTTAACACTGCATAAAAAATGCATAATTCAACCTGCATGGATGTATCTCTAGCATACAAATTCCCACATGCATTCACATCATAACCAATCCCGCATGGATGTATCTCTAACATACATATTCCACATGCATAACATCAACATCAACATGCATGGATGTATCTCTAACATACATATTCCACATGCATAACATCAAAATCAACATGCATGGATGTATCTCTAACATACATATTCCTACATGCATAATGTTATCACAATCAACCTCCATCAAGGAGTAATCACACATTGACGTCACACAGACGGGAGCATAGACAAGGCCACGAAGGCGTGTCATGGTACAAAATTCTACACAAGAATTCAAGAAAGATCGGGGTTGTCAATCCCTAATACTGCTCGCCACAGACGATCCTGGCCAAGGATGTCCCATTCTCACACAGAGAATCTAGAGCAGGGGTGTTCGCCCAGGGACATCTCCTGCGGAGGGAAGAGCCCGAGTTCTCACACAGAGAACCCTAGAACATGTGGTAGCGGGGTGCACACGGCATACCACACTGGATTCTCAGGGTCCAGATGACACACATAAAAATATTCTCACGTATCCGCAAGACAAGTACACAACTCGTCCCCACATCATTCCATTAAACAAGACTCAACCCGGGGAGTGCACTCGTTCCACACAGGAACTCCAAATCGTTCCACACAGGAACTTCAAATCGAAATATGTCCTTTCGGACCAATCAACTTGCGATTAATCCACGACCGATAAACCCGGCACGCAATTCCATCACATTGCATCCAATCGGTCAAATTCGATTAATCACGATGAAGCCTCAATTGGAAATCCATTTTCATGATGCGTGCAGCATGGTACATGCGTGGGCAAAGCATACATGAATCCTAATCATGATAAGTGCTCTCACCAGCCCCTAATGCATCATTCATAATCACGATATTAAGCTTCAACATCATCATTTAACCCCCACATGTGTGTGTGTAACTAGTAGAAGCCTTTCACATAATGCATATTAACATGCTTGAAAATCAACTCACTACCACACCACACATGTGAATTTCTACCTAAACATGAATTCCAGCGGAAATCATAGTAGAAGAATCGTTGAAATCATAGTTAAATTCAAAAAAACTCAACCACAAAGGCTAAACACCTATAACATCACTCATTTCATCATTGAGTCATGGCATTCACCAACATTCACACACCATTAATCACAATTTATCATGACAAATCTGTCCAACAATGATTGTAGTCCCTCTTGAAATATGCTTAACCAAAGGGAAACAACTATTCATAATTTCAAAATAACGATTCCAACATCATGCCACAAAATATAAGTCATTCCACCATCACTAAGCATATATCTCAACTCCATAAACTCGATAGCATGCATTTTCAGTAGCCTAACATAGCTCAAAACACTCCACATTCATATAAAATTGGCAAGCCAAGGTGGAATCATCAAAATAGGCATCATACACACAACATGCAAATTTCCTGTGTAGCCGATCGATCGCCCTTCAGGCCGTTCGATCGGTTACACGCAAAATTTTGAAATTTTCAGTTCAGCCGATCGATCGCCCTGCAAGGCCGATCGATCGCCAACACGGCAGAACAATCATCTTCTTCCTCTCGCAAAATCAAACCGAAACACCATAAATAACACTTCAAATCCACATCTAGCACCCTAATCATCATCAAAAGTCCTCCTTGACTTCCAGAATATCAAAGCAAACCATAATAATGCAAAACCCTAAGAAATCGGGATTAAATAATTCCATTTTCTAATCTTACCATTAACACACTAAATCAAGCAAACCATTTTGAAATAAGCCAAAAATGAAGAGTTTTACCATGGATAAACAGAGATTTCGAAGACCCATTACCTCAGCACTTGATTAAGCTCGGATTGAAGAGTCACCCTTCTTGAAATCCTTGAAAACACAATGAGTTTGAATCAAACACCAATAGAAATCGATTTACTTAAGAAATCCTTAATTAAATCTTAGATCTAGGGCTTGTTGGTAGTAAAAATCGAATTTTGAAAGTTAGGGTTTGTAGTAAAACACAAATCAGTAGCTTTTGATGGTCAAAAACGAATTGAATCAAGGGGAAAATGGTAGATTTAGAAGAAATTAAGAGAAAAGCCATGGATTAGTGCTTAATTAGAGCAAGCTTACCTTAATCGGCTTCTAATTCGGGCCTAAGTGGGGATTAGGCCAGACCTCCTTCTTTAGCCTATTCCCAAAAATGGAAATGGCTCTGGTTTGCCCTTTTATAGTAAGGGTTGGGGTAGGCATAGGTAAGTTTTGGGGTGTACATATGAAAAGTAGGCTAAAAGTGGTTATTTTGCAAATTTAAGCACGAATTAAGCCTAATAAAATTCTGAAAATTTTTGTGTGACCTTAAGTATATGTCTAGGTTCATTTGACACAAAAATGAAATTTTCGACCGTGGGGCCCACAGGGGTCCCGCCAAAACCCTAATTTTTGGGAAAATAGTGAAAATTCCGAAAAATCTCAAAAATTCACATTTGGTTTAAAATCACTTAAAACCACTAATATTGAAGTTAATTTTGGTTAAAACCATCACAAACTCTATTTATTTACAAAATTATCGAATAAGATCAGAAAACACGTAAATCTCACGATAACCCATAATTAAATAAAAATCAAAACTGGTTTAAAGATGAGGGTCCTTACAGTGTTATATGACCATTCCACCCATGGAAGAAGCTGGAGCCACCGACAGGGCTGAGACATGGTAGAACACCAGAGGTACTATTCCAGGCAGTGGTTCACTACCTCGGTCTGGCAGTCCATTTGCGGATGATAGGTTGTGCTCATGTGGAGAGTACTATCCTGTAAAGCAAAGAACTCCCTCTAGAACTAATAAGAAATAAATATCCTATTACGATCAGAAACAATAGTGCGAGACATGCCGTGGAGCGTAGCAACCTCCTAAACATATATCTCAGCCACCGTTTTGGCAGTGAAGGGTTGCCCAAGGGTGCAAAAGTGTGCATACTTGGACAACCGATCCACCACCACAAGGACCATCGACTTGCCTTGCACTAAGGGCAAGGCCTCCATGAAACCCATCGAAACGTCCTCCCAAACTTTGTTGGGAATCTGGCAGGGGAAGTTGTGGCTGTTTTGGCTCTCTGACATACATCACATTTTATAGGCAACAACATAGTTTTGAACAGCCCGTTGAATGCCCTGCCACAGGATGCTCTGACTGACTCTCTTATAAGTGCAGAATCCCCTTCATGGCCGGCCAGTGGTGTGTCATGGAAATGGGAGAGGATGCACAAATGAAGGTCTTTGACATCAGGCACCCAGAGGCAGTCCTTCCATAATAGAAGGTTATTTTGCCACACAAAGAAAGGGCAGCCAACAGGCTCTGCCTAGAGGGATGCAATCAGTGACTGTGGAAGGATCCTCCCGGTATGCTCTTCGTAACTCAGCAATGAAGGGGCAGGAAGGAGTCGAGATGGCCAAGCAAGAGCCGGAGGTAGAACTGCGAGAAAGGGCGTCGGCCACAGTGTTGTCCGCCCCTTTTATGTACACCACTTCATAGTCATATCTTAGCAATTTACTAATCCACCGCTGTTGTGCTGGAGTGGAAACCCGCTACTCAAGAAAATACTTCAAGGGCTGATGATCAGTGCAGATAATGAAGCGGTGGCCGAGCAAGTAGGGTTCTATTTGTTGACAGAAAGGACTATGACCAACATCTCCTTCTGATAGATAGTCAGGGATAAGGAATGACCGGCCAAGGCCTCGCTGAAGAAGGCAATAGGTCGCTCATCCTGCAAGAGCACCGCACCCAGGCCAGCCTACAAAGCATCTATTTCAACCACAAAGGGCATCTGAAATATGGTAGAATGAGGATGGGGGCGGAGGCCATGGACAACTTCAGCGTATCAAAAGCCGCTTAGGCAGCCTCTATCCAAGTGAAGCCGCCCTTCTTCAGGAGCTCTGTGAGGGGGTGGGTGATCTCTCCATAGCAGCTATTAAACCTCCGGTAGTATCTAGTGAGGCCCAAGAAGCCTCTAAGTGCACAGACACAAGTAGGCATCAGCCAAGAGAGCACAGTAGACACCTTAGAAGGGTTGGTGGCGACCCTATCCCGGGAGATAATGTGGTCAATATAGGCGACCTGTGGGCTGCCAAAAGAACACTTCAAATGTTTAATGAATAAGGAATTATCACTCAGAATGGAGAAGACAGACTTGAGGTGCTCCAAATATTCCGCCCATGATTTGCTGTGGACAAGGATTCCATCAAAGAAAACCAGGAGGAAGTGGCGAAGGAAGGGGTGGAAGTGATCATTCATAAGGCTCTGAAAAGTGGAGGGGGCATTGGTGAGCCCAAATGGCATGATGAAAAACTTGAAATGGTCGTCATGAGTGCAAAAGGTGGTCTTATGCACGTGGCTGGCTGCACTCGAATCTGATGGTAACCCAATCGAAGATTAGTTTGCTGAAGACTGTAACACCTACCAACTCATCCAGAAGATCCTCAATCATTGGAATAGGGTACTTGTCCTTGACCGTGATGGCGTTCAAGGCCTGGTAGTCAACACAAAAGTGTCAAGTACCATCTTTCTTGCGAACCAGAAGTACAAGAGAGGAGAAAGAGCTCGTGCTAGGGTGTATGATGCCGGATTGAAACATATAAGCGATGAGGCACTCGATCTCTGCCTTCTGGATGTGGGGATAGCGATACGGCTGAACATTGGCAAGAGACGCCCCTATAAATGATGGGGATGAGGTGGTCATGAGGCCTCACAGGTGGGAGGCCTCTGAAATCGGCAAACACATCACCGTGGTCCATCAATAAGGCAAGAAGGTCCTTAGATAGCACGTCTTGGTGCACCTCGACCTCTGCCCATTGTTGCAGGAGGAACCCCTGAGGTGTGAACTAGAAGAAGGAGCTCCCTAATTGGGCGGAGAGAAGGGTGCCTGGCTGAGACCCTTGGATCTTCACCCCTAGCACCATGTCCGCCCCTTTTGTGGGCAGCAAGAAGAGATCGGTGATGAAGGTGTGGCCCTAGATAGCATGTGCGGTCTGTGCACATACTTCGAAGCTCCTGAGGTGCTTTTTGTCACTGATCAAGACATCAAATAGCTTCGAATCAAACACAAAATAACCTAGATGCTGGGCCACCTTTATCGTTGATGAAGTTGTGGGTGGAGCCACTATTGATAAGGACGGCCACTTGTTGCCACTTGAGATGGCCTTGGACTCGCATCGTACGATGAGTGAAGGCCCCAGAGAAGGCATGGACTGAGATCTCAGGCAGCACATCGTCGTAGTGGGGGCAATCATTCTTGTCCACCACATTCATCTCTTCTTCGACCTCCTCCACGAGTAGGCTACCTTTAATGAAATAGCGATGCCCTGGTACATACTTCTCATTATATTTGAAGCACAACCCCCTTGGACCGACGTTCCTCCATTTGAGGCGGTGTGAGATGTCGAACAAGCTGACTGGGTGGTGGAGTGGGTTGTGACCCAGGCAGCCTGAGATTGTACTGTTGGCCGTGGTGAACAGGGTACTAGCACCAAGAGGAAGTCGTGGGGAGGTTCCAAGCCGGCCATTCCTCCTCTGTCTGGCCAATTTCCTCCTCAATTGTGCATGCTGCACGATGTCCCACATACTTGAGCATGGGAAGTGGCGCATCTCCTCTAATATCTCTGGTTTTAGGCCTCTCTTGAATGTCCCCACCAAGGCTGCCACTGGCCACTTGGGAAGACGATTCGCGATCTTCATGAACTCCGTATAATAGGCCAGAACGGTGGTGGTTTGGCGTAGGGTAGAGAGCATCTCATTGAAGTCCCGGAACTTGTTGGGGCTGAATTGGACGCACAATTCATCAAAGAAGGTGTCCCATGTGGGGTAATGAACCTCCTTCTCAAAGCTTTGAAAGCAAACGAAAGCATCGCCGTCCAAGTGGAATGTGGCTATGCGCAACAGTTCAACCTCAGAGTGTGTCCCTTGATAGGCGATGAACTTCTCCGCCTTGTACAACCAGTCCACTGGATCCTCATCCCCGTTGTAACGTGGGAACTGTAGGCGGGCCAAACAGGGCTCAACTCCTCCCTGTAGCCCTCTGCGAGATCCCGAGTACTCCTCTCAGTCATCTTCCATTTCTTGAACTAGGTTTCTGGGTGGCGGCATCATTGGGGTATTCTCAAACATTTGGCGGGCCTCACATATCGCAGCCATGGCATCTCCCTTCAACAACCTAGTCGAATGTGCCAAAGCACACTGAGGTTTGTGGGGGGCCACACTTCCTTGTCTACTATCGCCTGAGGGCTAGAATAGCAAAATTCGGGGGCTTGGGACTGTAATAACCCTAATTTCTAACATGATCTCCTTATATATTTTGTTATATATAATTTTCCTAAGGGTTAGTTAGAGCTCGTGGAGACGAGCGTAACAAGTCTTAAAACGCGAAAATCGGAGGTCAGGAACGAAAGTTACGACCTCAGGAAACGTGTTCAACCAGCGGGACCCACTTTTGAAATTTGGGTAAAACGGTTCTTAAGTGGTCTAGTCTCGTAGGGCTCATCAATACGAGCTCAACGGTACCTAGAACGCGCAAAACCGAGTTCGAGATAGGAAGTTACGATTTTTGGAATTTTTCTGGAAATTAAAATAAATAATAAAAATATTTTTCGGCGGATCGGTGCAGCGCAGCGCGCGACATATGTCGCACGGTGCGCACCAAACGCGCGCTGGGCACACATTTGCGGTGACAAACGCGCATTTGTCACGCGCGCACCCAGTTCCGCCGGCGCCAGTGGGCACTGGCCGGTTTCTGCGGTGGCGCTGGTGGGCGCCCATCGGAATATTCCTCCTCCTCCCCTATTTATACCCTTTCCGGCCAGAATTTCACCCACATCCGATTTTCAACCCCTTTCACTATTTTCACCATTCTCGACCCATTTTAAGTCCGATTTTCACGTTCCAAGACCCGTTTCCTACTAATTCAAGGGTGCTCTACGCACCGGAAGTGCTATTTTCTCAAGGTGACCCCTCTAAGACCTTGAAAAATGTGCCCCTTCCATAATCTTCTCCTTTCATCTTTTTACTATTTCCGGACCATTCCCAACCCTTTTTAACCCGTTCCAAAGGCCTACCCTAGTAAATCAAGGGCATTCTATGCATTGGAGTGGTTATTCTGCCAAAATTCTCGCTCGAAGGCTGATATCTTAAGGAGGGACTTTCTTCACTCTACGAGGAGATCTCTTTATATTTTGCACGTATTATGGGTAGGTAGCTTTAAATTCTAATTGTATGCCGAGGTTTTTACTCGCTAAAGTTTTATTAAAAGTTTTCTGTTACTTTATGAAAATAAAAGCTCTGACTTTAAAATCATCACCTCTTTTTCGAAAATTTCTTCGAGTTTTGGGCAATCGTGCTGTTTGGATAGTTCTATGTTCCTCGGAGCTAAGAATTATTATGATTTTGGATACCGCTAAATTTGGCATTTGGCACGCACAGGATTGGGATGTCATGGGTAAATCCTTTCATTTCTGTCTCGCATCGCCCCATGGGCGCGGGTGTAAGTCGTTCGGTATCGCAACATTCTGTGATTATGTTTTCAAATTTTCTGGATGATTTCAAAAGAAAAATGGCACGATATGTGCACGAAGCATATTCTTAGAACTTAATTCGACCTACTGAGTATGAATTTACTCACCTACCCTCAGACTTTGCAGGTGTTTCACTCGAATCCGAAGGAGTCGACGATGGATTTCCTTAAATTACAGTTTTGTACTGCTATTTTTGTACCTTATGTAAATTATTGTATTGACTAATGTATAAAAGCATGTGATGCCCAATTTTAAAAATCTTTGTATAATACAAAGTGTGTTGTAATTACTGTTTTAGTACATGGTTATCCTTGGCAATTGTAATTAAATTTTATTACGTTTTCAAAAAATTGTTTTCTTTTATTCAAAAATACGAGGGACGTTACAGGGACAGTTCCCCTTCTCCACGTTGGCTGGCTGGGGTTTGGGCAGCAATGACGCTACTTGAAGCTAAGCCACGACAACAGTCAAGGACTTGATTTTGGCCAATATTTGTGCGAGTACAGGAGTGCTGATGATCTTAGGGGTGGTTTTTGGGCTGTACGCAGAGACTTCAATCTCCTTCTCGGGTTGAACTTTAGTGGCCGTGGATGGCTGCTTGCCTCTCGCCATGGCCAGAGATCGTGAGAGCTTTGATAGCAGTGTTGTGCTTGATGTAGGCACAAGCGGTACCTCGCACGAAGATGACCCAAGAGGGAAGGAAGAAGGAAGGAGAGGGAAGGAACTGAATATTCTATTGCATAAAGGAAACATGCAAGGAGGTAGATGACCCATATAGGGGAGTTGTGCCTCTCTCCTTGGGGTCGCTCTAGCTAGTGGGTCAGATTAATCCTCGGGGATACTAGCTAGCCCGTTACAACTCACTAATCATAAAGTCCAACTATACTACTTATTATAGAAGAAAATACAAAATAAAGTAACCTAATGCAAGCAAATAAAAGATCAATAGAGTGGAAGGAAAGCCCGGGTGAACGTGTACAACACTAAGACCCATCTTTCCCTATCCAATCAAAGGTTGACACTATAACAAAAAGGGCTATTAGAAACATTTTCACTAATGACACGTTTAAAAGTGTCACTATAAAATTTTTTATGATGCTTTTTTAAGTATCACAAAAAAAATTATTATTTGTGATGCTTAGACATAAGTGTTGTAAATATAAGCCCTATTTGCGATGTTCTTATATAAGCATCGCAAATAATACAACTATTTATGACACTTTTACAAAAATATCACAAATACTATTCTTTTTTAAAAAATTAAAATTTATTTCTGTGTTATTTGCGATGCTTATACTTAAGCATTGCAAATAGAAACCATATTTGCGATGCTTTTGTATAGCATCACAATGCTTATACAAAAGTTCATAAATAATACATTTTTAAAAACCCAAAATTTATTTTTGTGCTATTTGTAACACTTATATTTAAGCATCACAAATGCTAGCCATATTTGCAATGCTTTAGTATAAGTATCACAAATAGTACAACTATATATTTGGGATGTTTAAACAAAAAGCGTAGCAAATAATAATTTTTTTAAAATATAAACTAAAATTTATTTCTTTACTATTTGTGATGCTTATGCTTACATGTCACAAGTATGAGCCATATTTGTGATACTTTTATATAAGCATCACAAATACTATTTTTTTTAAAATATAAACTAAATTTTATTTTGGCATTATTTTTTTATGCACCAAAACAAAAAAAATGCAAATCAAAGTTTATAGTCTGGAAGACCACTTTAAGCTCATGCAATGTAGTAGAACACAAAGACCAAATATGAAACAAGGCTAATGATTTCGAGGCATCTTCTCCCTTTATGCAAGGATATGGTGCATTGAAGCATTGGCCAAATTGAGTCAGCCATCATCTGGTTTCCAAACTAATTATAGTTATTTGATTTACCCAGCTGTGATCCTTTGCAACCCAAATTATATCACGTGATGCACGAACTTCTTTGTTTCTATAAGTAGTAATAGTGTACATAGTAGTAGAAATAATTATAATAATGATAATGCAACCTTTCATGGTGGTCACATTCGGAAACTATTCTTCCCTACTAATGCAACCAAGGAAGCTCACGTGGTATTTGACCTACTAAGTGAGGTTGTTGTTAAATTTTAATTGTTTACTCGCAAGCACAAGATTTTATAGTAGACAAGTAGATAAATCGAGTGTCGATCTCATAAAGACTTGAAGTTGGAATATCAACTTTAAATTTAATCGAGTCTAACTTTAATCTAGTTAATAAATTATCAAGTAATCACCTACTTTAAAAACCTTAAAACAACAAAGAATGAAAAATAAAGTAAATAAAAAAAGTAAAGTTACCGAAACTACAAAAAATAAGTAATAAAATTCAAAATTAAATCTAAGAATGACTTAACTAATAAGAATCAAAGTTTTAAGAAACTAAGAAAGTAATGCTAAACAATTCAAATATCTAAATAACCAAACTACTAAGACATGGAAATTTGTACTAAATATCCATGATTGCTAATTCAATTTCTACTACCTACTGTCCCAAATCCATAATGCCCAAAAAAATTCCCTATGAAAATCTCATGACCCAGCGCTTAGTTGTTAGGGCAAGACAAGACAACTTCCTTAATCTCTTCCTCTTCAACAAGTCTAGTTAGATAGGATGCTTGATATGCTATCAATGGCTTAATGAAAGGAATCTCCCTTGGTTTAGAAAATGCATGAGGGTGGGCTGAAGATTCTCTCCAAGTACCTCTTTGCTTCCAATAAAATACCATCCGGATTGTCCAAAGTCTTACCCTAGTCATCCACTATCTCATGAATACTCACATAATGGGAGGTAGTCATGCTCGTTTACTCGAGATTTTTGCTTATAGAAACTCTCCGCTATATCCTTCTCAAGCAAAACACTACTATCTTCTTGAGGTTAAAGATTGAAAGGGTCTGTTTGGAGCTGAAGTTGTATATTTATAACTTTACTTTGGCCTTCTTGAGGTAGTCACCTACTATCCCAAAATACTCCTTGTTCCACTTTTTAAAGCTTTCAATTTCTTGAAGGGAATAAATATAGAACACCCATCCACATGAGCATTCCACGCAGTTTCAACAATCTTTTTTATAGAGTCTTCTTTAACCATATATTAAAGAATTGAAATGGCTTTGATCCATGGGGAAAAGTCAGCTTCAGGCTCAAATAATTAGGGAGAGGTCCAATATTCTTGGAGGAGGAAACTGGAGAATGGCATTCAAGAATTTAAGTAGCCAATTCACATTTGCAAATACCTCAACAATGCGAGTCAAAATCATATCTACCCCACTCTGTCTATTCTCCCAAGTAAAAGGGATAGGTGTAGAAAATTTCCTCAAAACTGACCGCATTAGACTTTTGGGGTTTCAAGGTGAGGAAGGTATGATTTGCAGCCTTTAGAAGTTCTCCATTTTGGAAGAATTCCTTAACTGCTGCAATGAGGTTCAGGCTTACCAAATCTCAGAATGCCACAAAAATTCCCTATGAAAACCATTAGGAGCCAACACCTTGTTGTTGGGGCAAGACAAGATAACTTCCTTAGTCTCTTCCTCTTCAACAAGTTTAGATAGATAGGATGCTTAAACTGCTATCAATGACTTAAGGAAAGAAATTTCCCTTGGTTAAGCAAAGGTAAAGGGGGTGAAGATTTTCTGAACTTTGCTTCCAATCAAATATCGTCTGGATTGTCCAAAGAGTTACCCTGGTCATCCACTATCTCATGGACATGATTTCTCACACAATGGGAGGTTATAATAGCCATTTTATTAGATATTTTTGCTTATAGAGACTTTCCTCTATATCTTGGTCAAGCAAAACACTATTCTTGGCACCGCCCTACTTCTTGAAGTTAAAAGATTGAAAAGGTTTGTTTGGAGCTGAAGTTGTATATATTTAACTTCGCTTTGGCTTACTTGACTACCTAGTGTCCGAAAATGTTCCTTGTTCCACTTTTTTATATCTTTCTTTACACCTTTCAGTTTCTTGAAGGGAATGAGCATAGAACACCCATCCACATGATTATTCTATGCAGTATAAACAATTTGTTTTATAGTCTTCTCTTAACCACATTAAATAATCAAATAGCTTTGGTCTATGGGGAAGAGGCTTTAGGCCTAAAATAATTAAGGAGCGGTCCAATATTTTTGGAGGACACTGAAAATTCTTATGTTCCAACCACAAACAATCTTATGTTGTACATTCTGAAATTTATTAGACTTCAGTTTGCTTTCACAAAGACCAATAATGCACCTTCCTTTTGAGCTCTTGGTTTTCCTGGTTGAGGGCCGCCTTTGGGGCTTCAACTTTTACTTTTTATCCATTAAGAGGTTCTTCCATGTTCAGAGAGGGTCCTAGTCCTGACATCTCCTTGAGTTAGCAATTGGAAAGAATTGGAGCTCGTAGAGGTAGATGCTCCTAGGTCCACAACAAAGGGGCAAGCTGGCTTCTTTGGGGAGATCCAAATCTCTTTAGTTTGATGGCCGTCACCCACCAAAGGACTGCTTTGCATGAGAACCTGCTCCCTATTTTGTGTAAAGTTCCAATCCGGATTTCATCTCATTAAGATCATGATTGAGGAATCTTTAGTAAGAGAAGTTATCTCAGAAAAATCCTCTGCATATGGGAAGCTGCACTGTGGCTGATTGCGAACTGGGTTGGATTTAGGAGAATTGGACGCTGCAAGATTTGAATCGCCCCCACCGTCTGAGTGAGAAGAATACCTGACTGTTAATTGATCCACCCCATCATGCCCGGCCGGTTGACATGGAGTTCACGTGTGTAATCTTCTCCGCACTGGATTAAGCTCCAAGCATGGCGTTTTGTTGACGTCCATTACCTGAAAATTTCACCTGGCGCCCTTCTGCCCTTGCCGGACAAGCAGTTACCGAGTGAATCAAATGAATTCCACTTGGAACAAGATTGAGGCGTCCACTCATACTCTACTTTACGTGGAAAGGAAGAACTTTCACAATCAACAAAGTCTTCATTGGGAAATTTAAATTTTTTATCGATCCCAATACAGGTCCTCGTTTAAGTGAGACCTGTAAAATTGACTGGAGGGGGATCACTTCGCAGTGGTGTACCTAAAGTTCTAGGTATCATACTTAGACTTTCAGCAAAATAATACTGGATCAGCAATTGTGGGAACGGAACCCGAAGAAGAATTGATTTAATTGAAGGGCACTTCTCTTTTGTTCTCATTGTCCGTTTTGTTTTTGGCTGAATGCTGCTATCATTGCTTCCATGTCTCCCATGCCTTTTCATTTTACTATATGTAACACTTCATCAATCGTATGAATGTCATAAAGTCATGCATCACATAATTAAAACTATACACACCAAGTCGTCCCTTCAACAAAGATAAAATTGATAATACAAGTAAAAGAACAGGAAGACTGTATAATGGAGGTGTGATTTCCCTTCTCCCAGGTGCTTTCTCCTTGTTCACATTCCGTTGTAGAAGTATTACTCCCCTTTCTGACGCACTGAAATATCTGTACCGGATGACTTTGTATTCAAAATATGGATCAATGAAATGATTTACAATCAATTCATATTCCAATTGTCAATATTCAACACAGGAACTTCAAACCAAGCTTCAATTTAAGTAAGAACATGTCGGTTCCAGTTTCAATACATTAAAGAAACTAAATAGAGTATGAGTTTACTCATCTGAAGTCTAAACAGAAACCAGGAATTTTGAATCACAGATCTTCTAACGACGAACACTGAATTACTTTAAGATTCTGAACTAACAAACTCAATTAAAAGAGGAAAGAAAGGTTTACTGAGCTCGAGTCCACGAGCTGAATCGAATCCATGAATCTTAATGACAAAGTTTGAATCCACAATCTGAGCTTCCCTAAATCCACAGAGATGGTAAAAATGGCTTCTCAAATCCACCAGTTTCAGAGGGAGAAAACTCAATTCGAATTTCAATTCAAAATAAAAAATTGTCCCCAAAACCTTCGCTTCTGTGCCCTTTTTATAACCAACCCTTTTGGTTGAATTGTCGTTGGCAGTTAAATCTATTTTTTAAAATAAAATAATAATTAATAATTAAATCTTGCATTCCAGCTAATTAAAATATACCAAAATTAACAAATCAAATTGCCTCGTCAACAAGTCAGACAAAATATGTTTTGGTTACCATTATTCCATGCACATAGATAGAAATAAACTTTGAAAAACAAAATGACTTGGAGACTATCAAACCAACTCAGAACATAATTTTTTTTACGTCAGACTGTAATGTCTTCAAGAATGGTTTGATCTCCACTAACAAGTTGGAAGATGTACTTGTAGTTGTTATAAATCATGATCAATTTATTAATGAGTTCTTGCAAGTATATAATGCGCATTTGTTCTGGACAAGACCCAGATAGCATATGTAATCCTAAGTTAAGTTAATTACTGGGTAGGTAGGCCCCCATTCTTTGATCATCCTATTTTTTGGGTAAACAAGTTTTTTAGAGGGTAAACAGTTGTCGACCTTTACTTGATTTGATAACAAACACACTCTAATGTATGTATCAACAAGGCTATTTACACACTCATAAAAAAACTACAAGTACTAAAAAAAAAAAGGAAACTCCTAATGCCCAACAAACAAATGTTCTTCAATGTCCATACAAGCAAATAAATAATACAAGCCCTATTTTAAATGTTAAGTTACTGGAGGCAAACCAAAGTGGTCGCCAATAGCATCTTGAATGCCATCTCGGATGAGATTCATATCTGCACCGTCTCGTATAATACTCATACCAACATTTTCTTCTTCTTGTGTAGGTGGAACCAAACCATTATTCTCCCAATGGGCAAACAAAGCATCTTTAAGATCTGGGTGATTACCATAACCTTGTTGCTCTTTAATAAAATTATGAGTGCCACGGTAACAATCACTATCTTGCATTGCTTTTTGAAGTCATACTTTGGGATATTTGACAAGATAAGCCATCATTCCTTCCATACCCCAAAAGTCCTCTAAATTATATTATGTAGTGAAGAATGTAGATGATTGAACTTCTCCTTCCTTCCTCTTGGCCCACGTTGGCGGAATTCTGGAACATAATATCTCGTTCCTTTATATGGCCCAAGATACCCTTTCATATTTGGGTAACCTACATCTACAACATAATACTTGCCTAATTGTGGGTGTGGAAACTTTGAGGTTGTATCGAAAAGGACATGATTGAAGACTCTTGAGTCATGGGCTGATCCTTCCCACCCTGTAACTGCAAAAGTGAATCTCATACTAAAGTCACACACTGCCATTATGTTTTGAGTCATCTTTCGTATTTTACCCCTAAATGCTTGTTTCTCCTCAGCTGGTACAACTGCTTCTCCTTAGTCCTAATAGCTCCTATGCAGTGTTTAAACCAAGGAAAGTACTTCTCCTTAGTCCTAATGTATGCAAGTGTGTGTGCTTGACTTACAAGCGGTACAATCTTCTCTGCAGCCCACTTGTGCAATTTTTTAGAACCTTGTTAAAATGTTGATTTATTATCTTTGATGAGTGTGACATGTGGTGGCCTACAACATGTTGTCCTTCCCTATGACCAAAATACCTCATCTGCTCCTCCACTAGAACATTCCTTATGTCTTTAAGATACTTCCCAGACCTCATTTCAAAACACAGATTAATAAAAGTTTTCTTGTTCATTCGACACATATTGTGACATGTCATTTGAGCAGCTCAACATTTCATATACTAATTCTAGACTCCTTTCCCTATGCATGTGAACAATATTCTTCTGTGGGATCTCCTCAAGTAGATATTGTAAGACAACCTCTTCTTCATCATTATCAAACACAAGTTCATTCTATGTAAAGGCCATGACACCAATTTGAAGCCCTATGTAAAGAAATAAAAACATAAGTATAAATTAATTGACAATAATAATCAAATAAATTATTCAACTTAAGCAATCACACATTATATTCAATAAAAAACTATCACACATGGTATAGGGTAAAAGATAGAAGTGCCCTTTCGATTCAAATTTAAGATGTGGCGGCAAATTCATATCATCTCATATTTGTACTGCACTGCATCATAACCCCTCTCCTATGAAAAGCTCGACCTTGAGCTTTAAAGCTGATTAAGGTTTTGAAATGGAGCTGAATAAGTAGAAACAATCTGGTGTAGGTTCTTCAAACCACAGGAAAATTCTTAGAAGAACTATCAACTGTGGATCATTGTAGAGCAAAGCAATTTCTTTAGTTGTTAAGGCTTCTAGGTCAAAAATCCAAAGGTATATTCCCATATGCAGAGCAACAATGTTATAGTTTCTAGTCTGTTCTTTGGCTTTAAGGTTAGTCATGTAATCAACTTCAACTACATTCCATAATTGTAGACAAGAACTCCACAAATAATTCAAAATAAGAGTGATAGTGTTGTCTATGACCAAAGAAATTTTTGGTACAACAAAATCTAGCCCATCAACTTTTGTACGTATTCCCAGCATATGCATAGTGATAACATAAAGAAATTCCTTGACAGAAGAAATATGGATCAGACATCTTATGATTATTAGTTCAGACATGACATGCATTTTGATGAACATATGAACTCAAATAAGTCAAAGCTTCATCTATTTTTCTTGCATAATAATAATATAAATTTCCAATTCCTTCAAAGAAATTGAAACAATTGTTTCCAATCCCGTACTTTCTCTAGGAGTTTTCAAGATATTTTCCACACTTCTCAAAACTATTTTGGAATTTGGCAACAAAAAATGCACTAGATAGCTAACAAAGATAATACTGAACTTAACAAGACTTCCTTTCTAGTAAACATAGATTATGTCTCTAGCATATGGAATGTCTTTAAAAAAATACATGCATAACACTCAACAACTTCATACTATCATTTTGTCCCGTAATAGATTCAAAAATAGTGATAGTCCATTTAACCCAATCATTGGCTTCGATTTTTTGTTTTTCAAAATGGCATGTAACCTGAGATTTTTTGCCCACAACAAATTGATTAATACTCCATAGAACCCCTGCTTGTTTTCCCATAAGACACTTCAATTTGTAAAGAAAGTTAGCACAATTATACTGTCAGGGAGGGAGCAATGTATAATCATGAAAATGCAAAACAAGAGGAGGCTCCTCAAACCATGTCTGTTAACAATTTTTAAAAATTCCAAGCTCCTTCACTATGACATTAGCGTTAGGTTGATATGCTTCAGTAGACTACATCATTGAATCTGCTGATGTAATTTCCCAATTAAAATCCACTTCAAGAGCTATAACTACTGAGAACTCTTTCAATCAGTCAAATGTAGCATGAATGTCTATATGGTGAAGTTGGATTAAAAATTCTACATGGTTCACATAAAATTGATTATGTAGATAATGTTGGTTTTTTTGGCAAACCAAATATGATGCTAGGAGATTCTTCATACATTCTCTCTTGAATATACATGGAAATACTCCATATTGAACATGATTAGTAGCAAACAACAACAATGATAATGGAGATATACTATTAAAAGATAATCCAAAATCAACTGATGCAGGAAAACATAGTGAAAATTTACCACTTTGGAGCACTTCAACATACACTTGAAATTCAAATTGAATAGTTAGAAGACACAGGACTTTTAGCATTTCAATGTGCTCATTGTACACATGCGTGCATAACAGTTGTTGTCTCAAACCATCAAATTCATATTCAACTAGCTCAGCCAATGAAAGAATGAATCCTCCAAGATCATCCAAAAATAAGAAAGATAGAGTTTGATATGTTGACTCAACAATATTTCTTCCCGTAAACTTGATGTAATTTTCTGTGAGTTCTTTCAACAAATAAAGGATCATGAATTTCTTTAGTCTCATTCCAAACTGTTGTTCAGTAACAATCATATCATCATATTTCAAGAATTTAATATTTTCAAACCCTTTAACTTGTCCCAGGCACGGTAGATATTTAGCAAGAACCAAAAATCCACAGCAAAAAATTATAAGTAATTCACCAAATTTTTCTAATTTTAAAATGTCTTTAATAAACTTGGTTGCATGAGTTTGTTGTATCACAAAATTAGACTGAAAAACCATAGGTATTAAGCCAAATTCTGTATTGTTCCTATCCAATGACCATATTCTTAATAAAAGCTCAATACAAAATTCATAGCTATATGAATATATATCTAATTGTAATTTTTCTTTTTTCCATTTCTAATCTTTAATAATCTCTTTACTAACTTCTGTCTTGTGTAACTGTGTAACTGTCCTACCATATAGTCTCCAAAAAGACTTGATGGTAAATAGTCAATGAATCTATTTTCATGTTCATATTTCACAAATCTTGAAAAGAAGTTTACTGCTTCATTTTCCTTTAGCTCTAACACTTAAAATTTCAATTCAGCTTGCATAGCTAACTCAATAATTGAGTCATTACCACAAACTGATTAATACAATTAACTCGGGGATAATGAAATACATACCATCAACAATTTGAGATATCATATATATTTCCATTTCTTCTACTCCCTAATGCTTTAACACATTTTGACATTCTATGACATATTGTCAAACATCTTGAGTACGTTGTTTGCAATTCAGAATTTGTTGCACTATATAAACATATTTTCTTTGCAGTAAAGCTTTCATGTTGTACCAGATGAAAATAAACTATTTGCTATTCTCCATTTGGTTCACTTGAATATAGTTACACCAAGCTATAAAAATTTCATTCCACCAACAGCCATCTAGCTTTACTTGCATATTTACTCCAAACAAATGGTAGTTATAACACATATCTTTATGCAAATCTGACCAGGATGGTTTTGGTGGTAATTGCTTCAGAATTTTCCAAAACATTTTCCAAAGTACTTCAAATCGAAAATTAAGATCTATGGTAAAAATACTTTATTGGTGCATAGACAATAAAGCGTAGAGTACCTTTTCCCAAGAGTTTTGATCATATCTAATCACTGACTTGAAATCTTTTGATGTAGCTCCTAAAATTTTGCTACTGTTATCATTGATATAGAATGAAAAATGATTTCCCACCTAGTCTTCCTAGTTGAATGTTAATTCAATTGAAGCTTCACTCTTCAAATTGAAGCAAGTTTCAATTGTGATGTGTTCATTTAAAGCTATCATAACTTTTGTTGCTGGAGAATCTTCTACAAATTGACACACTCACAAATCTAAAGCTAAATGTATTTTTGTGTCAATTTCATTTACTTTAGCCTTCATATTTCTACTGTACCACTTCTTCAATCTCACATTCACCTAATTTTTTATCCATGATTTTTCAGACGAGTCCTTAATTCTTTTAACTCTTCTAATTCATCAAATTTCTAATGTTCAACTTTTGAAACTTCAGGTAAACTCTCAGGATCCTTAAATTTTGGAAGCAGCTCATTACCCATAGAGTTTCACATGGATATACAAGTGCGAGGTTTGCCACCTTGATTTGCACTGACCTGAATTTATTGATTGCTCTCCTCAAAACTGTGCCTAGGAGTTGAACTAACATGTTGAGATGATGACATCCAAGAATTTTCTCTACATTTTGAAGATCTTTGGAGTTGATGAAATAAAGTATCTGCTCCTTCATTCTACCATCCAAAGATCTGTATTACATAGTCATGGAATTTCTTAATTCAATTAGCTATTGAATATGGTTCTAGATCTTCAATAGTAAGATTACTCCAAAACTGGTCACTAAGAATTCAAACTTCTGCACACATGGCTTCTGACAACTACTTTGTATCTGCCACAAACTTTTGCAGCTACTTGCAAGAAATTCGAACATTAGGATCGTTAGCCACCATGGAAGACAACTGAATGAATCTCTAATAGCAAACTTACGCAAGCACAGAAGAGTAAATTCAAACTATTGTAATTCAAGTTCGAAATGCCAAACTGAGATAGTTGTACCAGATGACTTTGTATTCAAAATATGAATCAATGAAATGATTTACAATCAATTTGTATTCCAATTGTCAATATTCAACATAGGAACTTCAAACCAAGCTTCAATTTAAGTAAGAACATGTCGGTTCCAATTTAAATATAGTAAAGAAACTAAAATAGAGTATGAGTTTACTTACCTAAAGTCTAAACAGAAACCAGGAATTTTGAATCACAGATATGCTAATGACGAACATTGAATTACTTTAAGATTCTGAACCAACAAACTCAATTAAAAGAGGAAAGAAACGTTTACTGAGCTCGAGTCCACGAGCTGATTCAAACCCATGAATTTAATGACAAAGGTTGAATCCACAACCTGAGCTTCCCTAAATCCACAAAGATGGTGAAAATGGCTTCTCAGATCCACCAATTTTAAAGGGACAAAACTCAATTCGAATTTCAATTCAAAATCAAAAGTTGTCCCCAAAACCTTTGCTTCTCTGCCCCTTTTATAACCAACCATTTCAGCTGAATTGTCGTTGACAATTAAATCTATTTTTTAGGGTAAAAGATAGAAATGCCTTTTCGATCCAAGAAGAAGACAACGGTGAAGCCAGATGTGCACATGTATATACTTTTGTTGTTCCCCAGGAAAAGATCATTTCCCTTCTATGTATTGCGATGTTGTGCTAATTGAAAAGTGATATAACCTTTGTCTTATATTAATAACTTCATTTGACAAAAAAATTTATCATATTATTAATAGCTCC
Source organism: Saururus chinensis (assembly GCA_035235625.1). Classification (NCBI taxonomy): domain Eukaryota; kingdom Viridiplantae; phylum Streptophyta; class Magnoliopsida; order Piperales; family Saururaceae; genus Saururus; species Saururus chinensis. Next base: position 56,956,808 of record CP141140.1, read on the forward strand.
ATTATTTAAGTGGTTGGTTAGTTAAAAAAGAATATCATATGCTTATTTTTCTTTCTCCTAGATGTGGGTTTTATTATTCAATACAAACCACAATTTTCGTAAATATAGCTATTAATACTAAGTGGAGGGAATATATAGTTAGAAGTTGTTCCACAATCCAATAAAGAAAAAACTAAAAGAAAGAATGACATCTTTCCATGTCATCGGTCTTCCCCATCCTTTTTCCTAACAATCGTAGGTGATATGCGGTCGTTGAGGTAGAATCTTATCCTCATTTCTCCCCTCCATAAATATCCAACAAAAGCCAAGGGAAACTGCTTAATTAGCCTGGCCAATGTTTTGAGACCCTTTATGAAGTCACTAAAAGTCAAACCAGAGAGTAGTGTTTGTAGGGATGTAAAAGGGTACATGTGTTTCACAGGACCAGTGGTGGATCATATGCTTCTTTTAAGAAAGGATTATGATATTATTACTCCATTTTCTCTACAATAAAATCCTACTTGAACTTAATATTGGATAGAGAAAGCAGGGTCCCATGGATACACTTTCTTTGTTTAATCAAAGGTTAGAGTAAGGTTTTAATGCAGAGAAAGTGCAGTTATAATCTAATTTTCCTATGAGAAAAGTGTGTTATAGAATATGATCTAATCTACTTAATTCATTGAAGTTCTAATATAGTTTTGTTTTTGTAGTTATTTATTTATTTATTCAAAAAATATTTTATACTTAGTTATTTTTTTACCACCCCTCTAAAACTCCTGGACCTGCCACTGCATAGGACACACATGCATGGAGTTACATTACTATAATCTTTTCAAAACTCAAACCTAACCCGATCTAGATGAAACTAACACAAGATTGACTCAAGTCTTGTCCAAAAAAAAAACTCTAGGTAAATCTCAAGTCGGGTTGGGTCTAGCATGTGAAAACTACAAGAACCCAACCCAAGTTTTAAATTAACATATACAATTATATTTAACTTGGGTTATATAATTTTTTGTAATTTTTTATAAATAGAACCAACTCAATAAAGTATCAATTTACTTTTAATTATTGAAACTGACCCAACCGAAGATAGAATCTCAATTACTATTTCTATTCTTGGGTTTTTTGGTTCCTACATGTACATCTGAACTGAATTCTTTATTGTCATTGTTAATATGAATAATGTGGTATTCTATTAACCACATATCTAAATAGTAGGAGTCAAATGGAAAAGGGACGAGTGAACCTTCCACTGAACTTAAGAGAAAATGCATTTAATCCTTCAGTGAAGCTTGTTAGGTAATTTGTGTAAGATCCCTCATGTTGAACCGGTTTATTTTAATGATTATTTATCGATTATCGTGTAGTTTAAGCATTTTCTGATTAAATTCGGTGGTTTTTTAAAATAAATGGGTTTTTGAAGGTTGTAATAAAAAACCAACTTCACAATTATTAGTTTAATGTGATTTTTGGTCAAACCTAAATTTTTGGGATTTTTTTGAATTTTTACATAATTTTTAAAAAATTAGGGTTTGGCGGGACCCCCTGTGGGCCCCACCGATGAAATTGAGGTTTTTAAACCAAAATAACCCAAACATCAACACAAGCTTATACAAAAAAATTTAGAATTTATCTAAATTAAGGCTCAATTCCCCAATTATGCCAGAATTAGAAAGAGATTAAAGTATGTTATTCTTTAATCAAGCCTAAACCCTAGGTTTTCTCTTAATCTATTCTTAATTTTGACTTCAATCATAGTTTTAATCCATTTTAAAAGCATAAAACTACTTATTTACCTCTCTTCTCCAAGCCTTAATCTTCAAAATCTCACTTTTAGGCTTCTAAAACCATAGATCTAATGTTTACCTTTGGTTTTTCAAAGCTAAATCGAGATTAGTTGTTTGTTAACTTAAAATCGTATTTTTGGAAGGTGTTGGAAGAGATTGAAGGTTCATTCCGACCCAAATCAACAAGGAAAGGTAATGGGTTCTTCAATCTCAACTTTGGGTAGTAAAAATCTCAGTTTTTATGATGTTATTTGAAGTGAATTTGCTTGATTTAGGCTCTAATGGTGGGTTTAGTAAATGCTAATCTTTTACTTCAATTTTTTAGGGTTTTGTCTTAGAATGATTTGGATTAGTATTCTGGAAATTTTGATGAGTTTTTGATGATGTTTGATACCATGGGTGAAGATTTTAAGGTATTTTCATGGTGTCTCGGTTTTGATTTTTGAAATAAAGAAGAAGGTCAAAACTGCTTTGTTGGCGATCAAATGGCCTATCAGGCTGATCGATTTACAATACTACATTTTTGGCAGATTTTTCAGTTTAGCAGATTGAACGGCCTTGCAGGGCGATTGAACGGCTACACGACAATTTCGCTATTTTTGAAACTTATACACATTTAAATGTTTTACTTAATTTAATAATTTTTAATGGTTATGGGAGGTGTGTTATGTTGAAATTAGGCTACTGAAGGTGTGAAATCGATGATGGATATTATTGATTATGTTTAGGTGTTGTCATATGACATTATATTATGTTGATATTAAAGTACCTTGAACTTTTGAATATGAAATTTTTATGATTAGAACATGTTTGTAGCAGGGATACTATATAGAAAATACTGAGGCATGTTCTCTTATAATGAGGATAGTTTATGAGTAATGAAGGTGAACATGTTGTGGCTTAATGTGGGAAAAAAATCATGTTTGTGGGAGTGAATGTTCAATTTCATATGGATGGATTTAAGTTTTATGGTGGATTTTGCTTTGATCTTAGTTAGGAATCATTGTTTTGAATGTGCTTAAGCATTTGTATATTGTCTTATGAGTTTATGTCAAGCATTGGTAATGTGCTTAGATATGAATGAACACATACACATATAGGGAATCTACTATGAAATTGTAGTTTAATATGCCTTGATTATGATGCATGAGGGGACTGATTGGGAGCATGTTTTATGTGTTGGAACCCACGTAGGTCTACTCATGGATGTATTATGTTATCACGCATCATGGATCAATATTCATGGACGTAGTTTTACCGATGTTTAACCAAAATTAATCGATTGTATGCAATGGTTGAGATTGCTTGCCGGATTAATTGCTCGGTGAATTAATCGGAACTTGGTTGGTCCGGAAGGACATGTTTTCAATTTAAGTTCCTATGTAGAACATGTATACTCTCCGGGTTGAGCTGAGTCAAATTGAGTTATATGAGGACGAGTTGTATACTTGTCTTATGGATGAGATTTATTGAGATAGTCACATCTGGACACTGAGCACCCAGAGTGGTATGCCTTCGTGCATAGGCTACCACGTGTTCTAGGTTCCCTATGTGGGAATTTGGACTCTCCCCACCGCAGAGATGTCCTTGGTGAACACCCTGCTCTAGGTTCCCTATGTTGAAATTTGGACGTTCTTGGCTAGAATTGTCCTTAGCGAGCAGATCTGCTCTAGGTTTCATTTGGGGAATTTGGATTTCCCGTGTGGATTATCCTTAGCGAGCAGAGGGGCTGACTACCCCTACATCTTAGTTTTTTTATGGAATTTGGACTATGTCCAGAGCGGGTAATGCCTTAGGTTTCCACTTAGGAAATTAGACTACGTTAAGCCTTTATGGCAATACTTGTGTCTTACTACTTTATTGAGGCATTCACCATTTGTATTAATGTATGTTTATTGTGAATGCTATGCATGATTGTGTATCATGTGTTTGACATGTTTGTCGTGCAGGGTGAATGACGTTGATGTGATATGAATGCATAATAAAAAATTGTGTGATTGAGACACTATTATGCAGGTTTATGTGATATGAATACATGATCAGAAAGTATGTGATTGAGACACTATTATCCAAGTTTATGTGATATGAATGCATGATGAGAAAGTGGTATAGCATGTTAATTTTGGATCTAAATTGCTACATTGTCATGCCGTTGTGTTTCCTGATTATTATAGTTGCATTCAAACCATTATTGAGTTTTTTTTATACTCACCCCACTTTCCTTGTTTTGTTTTGGGGCTGCATGGCGTGACATGCAGTCAGACATGATCCTCTTTATGAGGACAGGTCGGGGAGAGCTTGGGAGTAGGAGTGGAGGCCCCTAGACCTTGCATATTTTTTTGATTATTTTGTTTTGATGTTAGAACCTTGTGGAGTGGTTCTTGTTCTAGACTTGTGATATATTATATCTTTAGTGTTGTTTGAGACCTTATTTTGAGCCAAGTGTGTTGGCTTTGGATTATTAGTATGTATGTTTGGCATTTGTGGTTTAATTTAGAGTTTAAGTAACTCTTTTGGTTCTACCTATTTACTCTTACTCAAAGTAGTGCATAACTCTATTAATTAGACTGCCTGTGGTAAGGGCATAAGTCTTCCGCTATTTCTTTAACTGTTTTCAATACCGTCACCCCCATGCGCTGGACCGGCCTTTGGACTGGGTTCGGCTCGGGTCGGGCAATACCGGGGTGTGACAATTTGAAACAAGCATTCCAATACAGTTGCATTCCATTTAGAACCAATTTTACAAGTTCAAGTCTGCTCACAAGAGGTAGGAGATTAGCCTTCAATTATTATTATGATGAGAGATGACATCCATTAATAGTTTACACAAGGCATAAGAAAGTTGCTTACAAGAGAGTGGGAGGCACAAATATATGATTGCAGGGAACTAGCTTGGAAGTTAAAAATACCAGCAATTTCCTATTTATGGCAAGTGTTGGCTGAGAAGTAAATGGATCTTTTGGTGAAATATGCTTCCAAACACTTGAGCACATTCTTTATTTGCTAAGCAGATGAAGCAAATTCTTGAGAAAAGATGAGCACATCATCTGCAAAAGAGATGAGAGATAAAGGGGCATGAGCAAAAGTTGGGGGTTGGACAAGTCTTTCCTCACACTTGAATTGGTGAGAAACATAACTGAGAGAGTCTCCATACAAAGGATGAATAGCAAGAGAGATAGGGGTTATCATTGCCTTAAACTACACCCACTCTTGAAGAAGTCATAGTTTGCCCCATTGATTAGAATACTAACTTGGTGTACACATGTTTTCAAAGATCAAAGAAATCCAAACATTGTTGACACTTTAGAACATGATGTACAAAGTCCCATCTCTTTGTCATTGGCCTTCCTCAAATCAACTTTGTTGAAAAATCACCTAGGAGTGTTTTTATGATGAAAGTTCCTTCCTAATTCCAAAATGCCACAAAAAGTTCCCTACGAAAACCATTAGGACCTAGCTCTTTGTTGTTATGGCAAGACAAGATGTAAGATTTGTAAATTTTATTGTTTTCTGATTAATGTAAAATTTCACTTTTTCCATTTGTTTTGATTTTTGTGTGATTGTTCAGTTTGATTAAATTTTTTTATTGGGTTTAGTTTTAGTAGAAAAATATTAGTGTGTAGCTTAATCCACCAAGTGCTACACTAATTGGTGTTATTTTTGTAATTTAATTCTTTAATTAATGAAGTAGGCCCCACCCTAGGACCATATACATCTCTGGCAACGTGCCAACTTCTTGGGCTGTCGACCCTCACTTTATTTTTTAAAATGGGCTTGGGCCTTGTTAAATTCTTTTTTGGGTCTATTACATACAAGTGAGTTTACTTATTTCCTTATTGGGTCCATTCTAAATCCATTTGATTGACGTACCTTTAAATAGAAAACCCTTGCCATATTTCCATTTGGGGTGGGTTGAGATTAAGATGCTTTGAAGAGCTCTAGTCCATCTTAAGAAGAAAAATTTTAATCCAAGGTATAATCACCCAATCTCTACCATGTTTCTTTTGATTTTTTATCTAAATCCCATGTTCTTCTCCTATCAAATGAGATTCTAAGTTTTCTTCTTCTCAAGTTTATTTTTTACCCATGTTTTGAAACTCTAAATTCAGATTTTTTGCTTCTACCCTTATGATTTTTTCTAGACATAAGAAGGTATTAGATCTATCATCTATTAGTGGTTTTGATTCTTTATTTGGTGAAAATGTTAGATTTTTGTTTAGGGTTAATGTAACATAATTTGTTGGGTAGGGTTTCCTTAAGCTTTGTTAGTGATTCATAGATTGACAATCTTATTTAGGTAAGAAGTTTTTGTTTGATGAAGTTTTACTTACATTAACATCATGTTTATGGGTGAATTCATATTCTTGAAACTTATAGATAGGTGAATTTGATTATTCTTGAATGGATGATTTAAAGTTGTTTTCACATGAAAATGCATGATAAATGTTACTTCTATTATTTCTTAGGCTTATATAATGATTATATAAGATTTTATGAAGTTTTATGATGTTTTGGAATGAATTTGATCAAGTTTTTAAGCTAAGAAAAGAACTATATTTAGGGTTTTCTAGGTCGATCGATTGATCACCCTCTTGGGCCGATCAATCGACAACAAATGATTTTCAAAACTCAATATAACCAATCGATAGCCCTTGAGGTTGATCGATCAACTATTAATAGAAATGAATATATGTTTATTTTAAGTCGAATTTTGATAATTTCTTCATGTATATTTTATGTCACTAATAAATTTTACGTCCCTTAAGGGTATGTTTTCTTCTCAGGTGAGAAGAGCATAATGCTATAAGGAGAGAATTATTATTGAGACATTTATGGATTGAGAATCCATGCTAGTTTATTCTTGTGCACTGGCTAACCAGGGACTCGATTTGCCAGATTACTTAGACTTTCCTTTTTAGGTTTTCTAAGGTGATCAAGTTTGGATAAACTTCAACTAAGGTGAGTATGTTGATTTCTCTATTCTGAGATATTCATCATGCTATTTACACATGTTAGTGTATGGATTATAATGCTCTTTTATACAAATTTTATGCAGAGTAAATGATGCTTATGTTAACACAAGTTATGTATGGATTATGACACTTGATCATGCATAATGTGTATGGATTATAAGATTTGATCATATAAGATGTATTATTATGAGAATTGATCACGTAAGATGTATATGAATTGTAATACTTGATCATGTAAGATGTGTATGGATTGTGAAATGTGATCATGCATGATGTATATAGATTGTCACTTGAATGCATAAGTTTTGTGTGTGGAAGATGAAATATATTGAGACATGTCGCATAAGTTTTGATTATGGATATGTAATGTATGAATGAGTTATTTCCTACATGCTATAAGTGTAAGAGATTTTATATGCTCTTATATTGTTAACACCGGTTTGCATGAGGGCTATGTCATGATTCTTCACTATTATATTTTGATGTTAATATTAGCTTTATGTTTTCAAAACCCTTACTAAGCTAATTTTACCAAATATTTATTGTTTTGTTATGGGGGCTGCATGGTTATGTTATGGAAGTCTTAGGTTTATCTTTTACGAGAACTGGGGTAAATAGATGCATGAAGTGTGAGATAGTTCTCATGTGATGGGATAAACTTTGTATTTACTTTGATATAACTTGTGGCTATAATACTTTACATGTTATAAGATAGTCTTTTTTAATGTCTTAGACTTGTTGTTGTCTTTTTAGACTTGAGACTTATTATATTATTTTGAGACTTATATGGGCATATAATTAACTAAGAAATTTTAATTAATTTTTTTATTTTTTGTTAATTATTTTTACACAAAGTGAAGTGTTGTATAATTCGATCTAGCCCAGTTTTGGGTTAGCTTCTTGCTTTGTCGTGCCTGAGTCATCTCTCCTTAGACTAGGTTTGGGTCAAGAGGATGTGGCCGGGTGTGACACAAGATAACTTCCTTAATCCCTCCCTATTCAACAAGTCTAGATAGATAGGATGCTTAATTTGTAGCCAATGACTTAAGGAAAGGAATTTCCACTAGTTAAGCAAAGGTAGAGGGGGTGAAGATTCTTTTAAAATACTTTATTGGTTCAAACCAAATATCGGAATGTTCAAAGTGTTACCCTGGTGATCCACTATCTCATGGATAGAGTTTCTCACACAATGGAAGGTAGCCATATCCAATTTACTTGAGATTTTTGTTTATAGAAACTCTCCTAATATCCTCCTCTAGCAAAACACTATTCTTGGTCAAACTCTATGCTTCTTGTAGTTAAAGATTGAAAGGGTTGATCTGGAGATGAAGTTGTATATTTAAAACTATACTTTGACCTTCTTTAACCAACTACCCACTCTCCTAAAATGCTCCTTGTTCCACTTTTTTATAGCTTTCTTTATAACTTTTAGTTTCTTGAAGGGAATAAACAAAGAACATCCATCCACATGAATATTCCGTGCAATTTCAATAATATGTTTTATAGAGTCTTCTTTTAACCACATATTAAAGAATGAAAATGGCTCTGGTCCTTGGTTAAGAGTTAGCTTTAGGCTAAAAATAATTAGGGAATGGTCCAATATTCTTGGAGGAGGTAATGGCATTTGGGAATTTAAGAAGCCGATTCACATTTGCAAATGCCTGATCAAAACGAGTCAAAATCAGATCAATATTTCTTCAAGTGAAGGGGTGCAGGGAATTTCCCCAAAATTGACCGCATTAAATTTGTTGGGTACAAAGTGAGGAAGGTATGATTTACAACCTTTAGAAGCATTGTATTTTGAAAAAATTCCTCAACTACTGCCAAATCTTAGAATGCCACAAAAAATTCCCTATGAAAACCATCATGACCCAGCATTTTGCTGTTAGGGCAAGAAAAGATAACTTCATTAATCTTTTCCTCTTCAACAGGTTTAGATAGATAGGATGCTTGATCTGCCATCAAGGACTTAAGGAAAAGAATTTCCCTTGGTTAAGTAAAGGTAGGGGGAGGGAAGATTTTTTGAAAGTACCTCTTTTCTTCCAATCAAATACCGTCTGAATTGTCCAAAGTGTTACCATGGTCATCTACTATCTCATGGATCGAGTTTCTCACACAATGGGAGGTAGTCATAGTCAGTTTACTCGAGACTTTTGCTTATAGAATCTCTCCTCTATATCTCCTCTATATTCTCCTCAAGCAAAACATACTTCTCTGCTTCTTAGGTTAAAGATTGAATCAAATATCTTCAGGAGCTGCAGTTGTATATTTAATTATTTATAACTTTACTTTGGCCTTCTTTACCCAACTACCTACTGTCCCAAAATGCTCCTTTTCCACTTTTTTATAGCTTTCAGTTTTCGGAAGGGAATAAACATAAATCCACACGAGTATTCTATGTAGTTTCAACAATCTATTTTATAGAACTTTTCTTTAACCAATTATTAAAGAATTGAAATGGCTTTGGTCCCTGGGGATGAGTCGGCTTTAGGTTGAAAATAATTAGGGAGTGATCCAATATTCTTGGACGACACTGGAGAATGACATTTTGGAATTTAAGCTGCCAATGCACATTTGCAAATACTTGAACAATGCGTGTCAAAATCATATATGCCCCACTCTGTCTAATTGGAGGAATTCCTTAATTGACTATTAAGGAAGTTATCATAACGGATCGCATTAAAATTTTTGCGAACCAGGGTGAGGATGGTATGATATACCACCTTTAGAAGCTATCCATTTTGGAAAATTCCCTATGAAAGCCATCAAGACCTGGCACTTCGTTATTGGCGCAAGACAAGATAACTTTCTTAATCTCTTCCTGCTCAAAAAGTCTAGATAGATAGGATGCTTAATCTATTGTCAATGACTTAAGGAAATGAATTTTCCTTGGTTAAGCAAATGTAGAGGGGGTGAAGATTTTCTAAAAGTACCTCTTTGCTTCAAATCAAATATCATCAAGATTGTCCAAAGTGTTACCGTGGTCATGTTTAGAGTTTCTCACACAATGGGAAGTAGCCATAGCTAGTTTCTCGAGAATTTTGCTTATAGAAACTCTCCTCTATATCCCTCTCAAGCAAAACATTATTCTTGGTCAACCGCTCTACTTCTTGAAGTTAAAGATTGGAAGTATTTGTTTGGAGCTGAAGTTTTATATTTATAACTTTGCGCTTTCCTTCTTTACCCGACGACCTATTATCTCAAAATGTTCCTTGTTCCACTTTTTTATAGCTTTCTTTATACCTTTTAGTTTCTGGAAGGGAATAAACATAGAACACCCATCCAAATAAGTATTCTAATTAGTTTCAACAATCTGTTTTATAGTCATTTTTTAACCACATTAAAGAATCGAAATGGCTTTGGTCTATGGGGAAGAGTCGGCTTTAGGCTGAAAATAATTAAGGAGCAGTCCAATATTCTTGGAGGACACCGGAGAATGGCATTTGGGAAACCAATTAACATTTGCAAATGCCTTATCAAAGCGAGTCAAAATCTGATCTGCCCTACTCTATTTATTCCTCCAAATGAAAGGATGGGTGCAGGGAATTTCCTGCAAATCAACCTGAAACTAATATTATCACCCTCATTGCTGATGAGCCATGGAGAGTGAATCTGTTGTTGTAATTGGGTAATATCCCTCCACAAACAAGTTTTGTCCTGCTGGGAAATAGACGCATAAATGAAAGAAAGAGAAGCCACTAATGAGAGAGCATACTTGGCAATGTAAGTACTGAGCCGCTTCTTGTAATTTTGTGACTAGATAAATGTGGTGATTCCGAAGTAAAATGAAGTGGCTAGAGCTATCCCACTGAAGGTTATGTACAATCTTATGTTTCACAAAGACCAATGATGACCAGCTTGTAGGTCTTAACCAAGTCTGCAACAGCGGACAGTTTATGTCCACAGCATAGGATGCAGATGTACCAATTGCAGATTGGCACTAATGTTTTGGGGGCCACCCCTCTTTTTGAGTTCTTGGTTTTCCTGGATGAGGGCCGCCTTTGGGGCTTCAACTTTAGCTTTTTATCCATTTGTAGACCCCAGAGAGGGTATATCTCCATGAGTTAGCAATTGGAAAGAATTGGGGCTCGTAGAGGTAGATGCTCCTAGGTCCACAATACAGGGGCAAGCTGGCTTCTTTTGGGGAGATCCAAATCTCTTTAGCTTGCTGGACGTCACCCACACGGCTTCATATTTTGGGTAAAGTTGGCCAATCCCAGCACATTTACATACTGGGACGCATTTCCAGATTTCATCTCAGGAAGATCATGATTGAGGAACCTTTAGTAGGAGAACTGATCTTAGAAAAATCCTCTGCATACTGCATTATTGTGGCTGATTGAGAACTGGGTTGGATTTAGGAGAATTGGATGCAGCCAGGATTTGCATCGCCCCCACCGTTTTGAGTGAGAAGAATGCCCTACATAAGGGATGCCTGCTAGTTGGTCCACTTCGTCAGGCCCGGATGACATGGAACTCACGTGAGTAATCTTCTCCTCACTAGCTTAAGCTCCAAGCATGGCTCGTTTTGTTGACGTCCATTACCTGAAAATTTTACCTGGCTCCATTCTGCCCTTACCGGACAAGTAGTTACCGAGTGAATCAAAAGAATTACAGTACATGTTTGAGGCGTCCACTCATACTCTATGTGCAAAAGGAAAGGAAGAACTTTCACAATCAACCCAAAAAGAAAAGAATAGGATGTTGCCATTGAGGAAGAATCAATGACGTATCTCCCACAGACGAAATTGCCGAATTAAGATCCTATCACAGTTCTACTCCAAAGATGATTTAATCAGAAAATATCCACCAACCAATGATTGTAGTTTGAATGACACAGCCACATTCTAAATTTTTTGTGAGAGTATTTTTCAACCATACATAATGAGGCCCCTTTCCCAAGACATATTCAACCAATTTTTTGTTATTATTGGGCTTGACAATCCAAAATACTCCAGGGGACTTTTAGATAAGGTTGAAGGAGATGTTTTAGAGAAAAGGCAACGTCAGTTCAGGCCAGCCATTTTTCAGAAGAAGTTGTTAATTCACCTATACGGAATGCCTGTTTTGATTGCACAATTATAATTGAATTGAAGGGCACTTCTCTTTTGTTGTCATTGTCCTTTTTGTCTTTGGCTGAACACTGCTATCACTGCTTCCATGTTTCCCATGCCTTTTATTCTACTCTATGTAACACTTCATCATTCGTATGCATGGCATAAAGGCATGCATCGCATAATTAGAAGTTTAGAGCTGTACACACCTAGGCGTCCCTTCAACAACGATAAAATTGATAATACAAGTAAAAAAAAGGAAGACTGAATAATGGTGGTGTGATTTCCCTTCTTCTGCCAGAAGATTTCTCCATTCTTCACATTCTATTGTAGAAGTATTGCTCCCCCTCTCATTTACGAGCTCCTAACATTAAGAAGGAAGAATCCAAGAAGAAGACAACGGTGATGTCAGATGTGCACATGTATACTTTTTATATGTCCCAAAGGAAAAGAAGAGAATGGCATCTCTTCGTGTCATCGGTGCTCCCCGTCCATGACAATCGTAGGTGATACGTGGCCGTTGAGGCAGAATCTTATCCTCATATCTCCCCTTCATAAATATCCAACAAAAGGCCAAAGGGCAAACTGCTTAATAAGCCTGACCAATGTTTTGAGACCCTTTATAACGTCACCAAAAGTCAAACGAGAGAGTAGTGTTCGTAGGGCTGTAAAAGGGTGCATGTGTTTCACATACCAGTGGCGGATCTATTTGACCACCCAGGTTTTTGATTTTTTTTTAATTATCTTAATGTTCACGATTGAATTAGGTAAGTAAAAGAACTCTAAAATCATTCATTGATCACTCTTAAAATAACATCTTACCACTTTTGATCCAATTCCTTTTTATTTTTCTCTTTTGGTTAAACCCAACTAGACCAAATTATCTTTGGCTTGTTCGAGATCCCTTGCGTTCATTTTATCATATATGTACTTTTGCATATATTTTTAATCAATATAGTTGCTTGACTTGGTTTTTTTAATATAGTCTACAATATACCAAATTTTTGTGTATGTGTGCCTTTGTAGAAATGGTTTGATCACTCAGATGCATGATATCTTACTGCTTGCATAAGAGATCATAATAGGGATATCATGTAGCTATTTTCTTTCAAATTCTAAGGTTGCATCGTTGTTGATGATATCGACTAGTTTGTGGTGGAAAAATTTTCATTTCAGTGAGCATCTCCTGAAAGACTTTTTTACCATTATCAATGATATATAGCTCAACAAAATTTCCTAAAAGAAAATTTGAGTTTCTTCAATCTAGAAAGACATGAGCTATAGAATATATACAAATTGATTTGCTGCTACTATCATATAAAGAAAACTAATATGCTTCTTTTAAGAAAGGATGGTGATATTCCTACTCAGTAACAAAATTCAACTCTAACTTTTTATTGGATAGAGAAAGGTGGGTCCAATGGATGTACCTTTTTTAGTCTAATTAAAGGGTGGAGTGTTTTGATGCAGAGAAAGTGGAATAAGAATGTAATTATCCTATAAGAAATATGTGTTATAGAATCTCAATACAGATTCTCGTGTAAGTGCAAGCTATCATACTTAGACTTTCTGCAACATAATACTGGATATATCGGCAATTGCGGGTACCGAACCCAAAGAGGAATTGATTTAATGATTTGTCTGATAGACATCAAACTAGGATGCCATTGAGGAAGAACCAATGGTTTACCTTCCAAAGACGAAATTGCCGAGTTTAAGATCCTATCACAGTTCCACTCCAAAGAGAATTTAAACAAAAAGTATCCACCAACCAATTATTGCATTTCGAGTGGCCCAGCAACATTCCAAATTTTTGTGAGAGTATTTTTAACCATATATAAAAGACATCCAACTGGTGTTTTGTCATCGTTGGGCTTCATGATCCTAAATACTCTTTAGGATTTTTAGATAAAATTTTATCAGTAGTTCAAAAAAATGGGGAATTAAGGTTGAAAGAGATGCATTAGAGAAAAGGCCATATTAGTCCAGGCCAGCCATCTTTTTAGAAGATGTTATAATTGAAGGGCACTTCTCTTTTGTTGTCATTGTCCTTTTTGTTTTTGACTGTCGCTATCATTGCTTCCATGTCTCCCATGCTTTGCAGTTTACTATATCTGACACTTCATCATTCGTATGAATGGCATAAGGTCATGCATCACATAATTAAAATTGCCGCCCCTTCAACAATAGTAAAATTGATAATACAAGTAAAAAAGGAAGACTGAATAATGAAGGTGTGATTTCCCTTCTTCTGCCGGGAGATTTCTCCTTGTTCACATTCCGTTGTAGTAGTATTGCTGCTGCCCCTCATTTGCGAGCTCCTAACATCGTGAAGGAAAAATCCAGAAAGAAGACAACGGTGATGTCAGATGTGCACATGTATACTTTTTATGTTCCCAAGGAAAAGAACATTTCCATCCCACGTACTGTGACGCTGTGCTAATCGAAAAGCGACATATATAGTTTTGGAGCTGTTCCCCACTCCAATAAAGAAACACCAGTAAGGCTAAAAGAAAGAATGACATCTCTCCGTGTCATCTTTCTTCCCCATTCTTTATTCAGACAATCGTAGATGATATATGGCCGCTGAGGTAAGAATCTTATTCTCATTCCTCCCATCCATATATATCCAACAAATGGCAAAACCCAAAGGAGAAACTACCTAATTAGCCTAACTAATGTTGTGAGACCCTTTATAACGTCACCAAAAGCCAAACGAGAGAGTAGTGTTAGGCTGTAAAAGGGTAACATGTATTTCACAGGACATGCAAGGCTGGAGTTACAATATAAAATCTAAGGCTGCATTCAAGACCCAAACCTGACTTGATCCAAATATAATTGACCTGCGTCGGGTCCTATCTCAGGTTAGATTGGAGAAAAAAATATCCAGGTAAATCTTGGGTCGGATCTAACATATAAAAAATCTAAGAACCAACCTGACCCAAGTTCTTAATTAAGCTAAAAAATTATATTTAATTTAGGTTATATAATTTTTTTCATGGATAGAACCAACCTAATATAGTGTCGGTTTGGTTTAAAATATTAGAACCAACCTGACCCAAGTTAGAATCTTGGTTCCTACTTTGATTTATAGATTTTTTTGTTCTTACATGATGGAGTTGCAAAATCTTCTAAATAGGTATTCTATATTCGAACTGATGCTATTAATACAAATAATGCAGTTTTCCGTTGGCCACCAACCTAAACAATTGGAGTCAAATGGAAAAGGGACGAGTTCAATATGACGATGGTATTGTACCAATTCAGGTCAAAGAAATTTGGTTCTTATCTTGAGTTAGGTCGGGTCTAAGGATCTCAATTCCTATCTCAAGTTGGGACGGGACCTACAAAACCTGACCTGAGATGTAGTCCTGCAATAATCTCTTCCAATCGTTTTTTTTGTCATAAACATCTCCTCCAATACCTATAGTTCTGATGTACCTTCTCTCTTGTATGCCAATAAAAAAGACGTATGTTCTCTCTTGATTGACATTCATTCGCATTACCTTGTGCTATGTATACAAAATTTCTGCAACCTAAAACCATATACATAGAAGAATTAGCATAGTACATAGAAGGCTAGTGTTGGACCCCTAGCCACATGATAGGCAAAGGGGCCAGGTAACCCCTCAGTTTTGGCATGTTGACAATGAAGGCAAGCACATTTTGATACAAGTGTGAGCATTAGTAGACTGCCACACCCCATGATTTTTAAATTCAATTTTCATAAAAAATCACAGTAGAAAGATGAATAAATTGATCATAATTTAAATCTTACCTAAATAATAACTTGTGTGTGATTTTCTTATTTTTCAAATTACAAATATAAAACAAGGTACATAATACCCATCACCATCAAACCATTCATAAAAGAAATAGATCTCGCCTAAATAGATGTCTAGGAAACATAATATATGTACCAATTATAACCAATTGACACTCATGTGCCTAAAGTCATACAAATAGTCTAAAAGTTCAACTAAAGAGATAAATATTACAAATCATTCATTTGTAAAGATGTTCGGTAGTTGTCCTTACTTCAACCCCAAATCTTCTACACACTTGAAAAAACATGTGTCATATGAAATGTTATTAAATAATTTCATTGATCAAAACTATGTCAAAACTTCAAGTATGTAATTAGTCTTTGAAATTTGACTAGATGTAGTTGTGGTCGAGTCAAGTTTAGAATTGATAGATTTTTAAAATAGAAGCAAATGTGTTCTTATATATCAAGGCTAAAGATTAAAGAGTGTTGAAGGTAAAAGAGGTTTATTTAGCATACACTTTCATATAAATGTTAGTTGGAAAAGTTTCAGAAGTGATTTTGAAAGTTTCATACCAATTAAGTATCATCAATCGACCGCTGCAACATACAATGACCATATTGATTGATTAGTTATGTGCAAATGATCAATTAGCACATAAAATAGACATTTGAAACACAAAAATAAGAGTTTATCAATCAATCGTTCAAAGTATCATTCCCTAAGGAAACAATGAACAATTAATCGAGGTTTGGAACAATCGATTGCTAGTAATTCTAGTTACCTAATTTAAGCCTTTTTGAAAGAGGTTTTATTTATAGTTAGATTTAAAGTCTCAAACTAGCATAAAGACATATATAAAGGCCATGGTATCACAAATTTGAAGAGAGGAAAACCTAGAAATTATTAGAAAAAAAAGGAAAGGTCTTTCATCATTATTTTCCTAGAGAATCCACAAAAAGCTAGCTTCAAGCACATGTTAATAGTTGATTTATGAAGATGCACAATTGAAATATAAGATTCTCACACAACAAATAACAGAGGAGATACAACAAATTCTTCAAGGGAGTTGAAGAATCTCAAAGGTAAATAAAAAATTGAAGGAGTCTTTGATTGAGTTGCTAGAAGAAGAGGAAGAAGAAGAAGAATAGAACACGAAAAGGGAAAACTTTAAGGATTTTAAAAAGTAAGAATCGAAGGCTAACAACGAAGAAGATTGAACAAAAAAAAGGTGTTCTTTTTTATGTCAAGTCTAGAAGTTGGCTAGTTGTTCTTATGTCTTGTAAGTTCTATCTTACTAGTGCATTGGTTTGGCCCTGTGAGGTTGTTGTGGTTTTTCACCTAAGTTGGATTTTTCACATGAAATTTCTATATGTTATTGTGTAGTTTGCATGTTTGGATTGATTAATTACTTGGTAGATTGATAGTTCATACGTAGATAATTCATTTATGTTAATTAGAAATTGTTTCGCATAGAGGCTAGAATTATTGATTATTATTTCTACGAAGTACAAGTTTGAAGAACAATCTAGTGATACACTATTGTTGTTGTAACACCCCGGGTTTTCACTCACATAAGCATGTGGCAATGCTAACTCAGGGTGTTAACTTGCCAAGCCAATATCACAACACATAAATAAATAACCTACTAAAGCAAAAACTTCATTAACCAGGATCTTGGCTCAACCAAGTGCAAGTACTATAACATGATAAAATAACATGATTAGAAATCTGATGGCAACACAGTGCCTTATTACAATTTAGCAAGAAGTAAATAAACTAAAGTCCTACTGGTTGTGGAGAATCTACCCTGCTAACTCTGGGCAACTCCTGCTAAGAAAAACTCCTACTCTGAAACTGGTGCTGATCCTGCATCAAAAGATGCATGAGTATTTCTACAAATACTCAGTAGGTGGCATGAAAAACCACCCTAAAACAGAAGATTATGATAGTGTACCAAACAGTAGAGATAAACTGTGAACACAATGCAAAACATCCTGTAGAAGGTATCACATAAAGGTAATATACAGAGTACTAATTATCAAATAAACCACACTCCTAAACTTGCAGCTAATGCAAACTTACACGACTCCACTGATATCTACACCGTTCAGAAAACAACTCATTTATTGTCATCTGAAAAACCGACTCCCGTTCACAAGGAGTACTGCACATAAGCAGGGGAATCCTAACATCTCTAGGGATCCACTTGGATCAGCCATGGGTCTAGAGATGTAGGTACCAGCTGTGCTCATGGACACACTGGCCGGAGGTAGGTGAGCCTTCCATGATGCTCAAAAACCTGGGTTGCGCATTTGTAGGGATCCATCGTCCCGAAGAAACGGAGACAAAGAAGGTCTAAAAGATTACCGCCATGGTTATTGCTGTGAACTAACATAATGCTGAATAAACATATTACTTAATGCATCCAAAGATTTGAAACTAATCATAACCTATCATGTATGCAACCGACTCTCATGATTGGCAAGATAATGGGCAGATTTAGACTTATGCATGTGAACTAATCAACATGACAAATTCAGGCTGATATAACCATTAACATTCAACTTTAGGTACATCACAATCAGGGCTGAAATTCAGAGACATCAAGTTGAATTCTAGAGGCATCTCACGCTGAAATTCAATAACAACATAGACTGAAATTTAGAGACATCATAAGCTGAATTCTAGAGATTCAATAAGCATGAATACATCATGAATAAAGACTCCAAAATTAGGGATTCAATCAGCAAGATTACAACCTAAATCAACGTTGAGAATCAAGTATTGAAAGGCAATAATGCAACCTAAACTAGGGCTGAAACATAGGTATTCTCTCAGCATGATCATCACATAAATCAATGCTGAGAATTTGGTATTACTTTGGCCAAAATAGAGCCTATAACAAGGCTGCAAAATAGGGATCTAACTAAGCATAAGTAGAGCCTAAACCAAGGCTTCAAATCAGGGATTTGATTGTCCAAAATATGGCCTAAAGTAAGGCCACCAACCAGGGAATAAATTGACCAAAGTATGGCCTAAAGCAAGGCCACAAACCAGGGAATAAGTTGGCCAAACTATGGCCTAAAGTAAGGCCACAAACCAGGGAATAAGTTGGCCAAACTATGGCCTAAAGTAAGGCCACAAACCAGGGAATAAGTTGGCCAAACTATGGCCTAAAGTAAGGCCACAAACCAGGGAATAAGTTGGCCAAACTATGGCCTAAAGTAAGGTCACAAACCAGGGAATAAATTCAGCAGAGTGTATGCCCAAATCATGAATAATAAACATGACTAGAATAAGAATCATTCATGCCTAACATATGGCTAAGATAGATGAAAAAAAAATCAACAACATACTTGCATGGATTAGGACTAGTTCATGACCTTAAGAGAAACCCCTAAAACCAGGCTGAATTGTGGCTGAATTACATCTATCAAAACCTCATGCTTAAGGTGTAAAAAGAAGCACCTACTTGTACCAAGTTGTCCCCAAGTTCCTAGCTCTTGCTCCTATGCTTCTAGGCCTTGAATTCAATCTAATGGTGGCTGATTTGTTCCCTCTTACTTGCTGGTTATGGAGGTCCTTGCTGTCTGAAGGAAGATGATGGAAGAGGTGGAGAGAAGGGAGGCTAAACAATACCAAAGAGAGCATGGTCCGCCCCCTCCTATTCTTTTTATAAGTACTCCTTCTAGTTTTAGAGTTTTTGGGCCAATGGGAGGGCTGACCTAATGTGGGTGGACTCCTCTCTAAGAGTCCTATACTTTCCCCCCTCCTATTATGATAAGAACCTGAGATAGAGTCCTAAAGACCTCTCCTTTCTTATGGATTTCGCCCCCTACACTCTAGGGCTGCCCCCTCTATCTTCCTTTGGGTCTCCTAGATGTCTTGAACTCCTCCCAACTTATAATAAATTGATTCCCTTAGGACTCCCAACTCCTAGTACGAGTAGGACTCCCAACTCCAAGCACAATTATGACATCCAACTCCTAGCATGATTAGGACATCCAACTCCAAGTACAAGTAGGACATCCAACTCCTAGCATGAGTAGGACATCCAACTCCTAGCACGAGTAGGACATCCAGCTCCTAGCACGAGTAGGACATCCAGCTCCTAGCACGAGTAGGACTAGCACGAGTAGGACATCCAACTCCTAGCATAAGTAGGACATCCAACTCCTAGCATAAGTAGGACATCCAACTCCTAGCACGAGTAGGACATCCAGCTCCTAGCACGAGTAGGACATCCAACTCCTAGCACGAGTAGGACATCCAACTCCAAGCACAATTAGGACTTCCAACCAAAGTTGGACCCCTTAACCCTAAGTAGCCATCTCCCCTTGCATACAAGGGTTGGACCAAAACCTAACCGGTTAACCCACAACATAATCGTAGGGTTTGAAAGCAAATACGGGTAGCAAACAACACACACAAGCAAAGCAAGGAAAAAAATACCTAAAATTTGGGGTGTTACAGTTGTCTAGTTGGATATTAAACTTCAAAACTTTCTCTTCTATAGACCTGCATCACGAGGATGTTGAGTATACAAATTTACTTAGTGAGATTGATAAACATAAACCACATACAATGACAATATAACAACATTTCAAGCATTATAAACAATCATAACGAACATATGCAAGTCCAACCTTGTCTCAATGAGATATATACCATAAAGTCTCAAAGACACGGTAGCCATATCTAGGAGTTCAATTATGCCTCACTAGAATATGATCTACACATTGCTCAACTTCAGACTTTTGTTGAAGCTATCACCCAACTCCATCCATGCCATGAAGCAAATGCCCACAATGGCTCATGGACCCAAGTGGCCAAGATCTTTACTTTAATAATCATTGAGATCTCCTATATTGCATTGTGTTGAACCATTTATCTTTTTATGCTATGTTCCATTTGAACTTAACTCTCTGGCAAGGGGAGCAACTCTACAAACAAACTCCTACTTTTAGCGAGCAAGAGAACCATGGTCCTTCTTTATACTATGACCCTCCTCTATGTGGATAAAATGATTCACTTTTGGAGCCAACCAGGCATTAGGATCCTTTGTCCTTAAGTGTCAAATGGTTAGAGGTATCTATCTGTCACATGAATTCACACATGCATAGGGTTTACTTACCTCAATATCATACATGTATATAATATCATGTATTCACACATCCAACATGCATGAAATACGTGCTATTATATATATCATAAGTAACATATAATATTATCACAACCAAGGTTTCTCTATACATTTACTTTAAAATTTGACTAAAATTTTATTTCAAAATATGGATGTAAATCAAAGGAATTAACGAAATTCAAAACATGTGAAAATGATTTTTATAAATTAATCCATTGTACAACTAAACCAACATTATTAGATGTGACTCAAAATGAAAACATAAAATTTAAACCTACCATGGCCATGGTCTTTAAAACAAATATATCTCAGACATCTCTCAGTACAAGTTCTTCAATAGTCTGGGTTTTAAATCATACATATATGTACAAGTCCAGAAAAATAACACATTTAACTCTCACCTTACTCAATATATGAGATCGTGGAAACAAAAAAAATATAGCCTCATTACGAGTCCATAGCACACAGAGGCCGAGGAAGAGTGATCCACCACAGGAAATAAAGTTCATCTCAAAAAGCTCTTAGTCGAACCTGCAAAAAAGCCTCCAGACAAGGGGCTAAAAACAAGGAAAATGAGTATTTTTATATTTAGTAGGGGAAATCAAATCAATGAACTTCATAAATCCATACATTGATGCATTCATGCAACTTCACATGAAGCAAGAAATGCACACAACAATAATAAAGTATCTCATGCACAAACCATTGCACTAGCTAAACATACACTTACTCTTACACTTACACTCGGAATCAGAGTCTTACCAACTTACTTGTATGATTGTACGCTTACCCATATAACTTGCACTTATACAATCTTTCTCGTACGACCTTACTCATATAATCTTACTCGTAAGACCTTACTCATATAATCTTACTTGTACGACCTTACTCGTATAAACTTACTCTTACTCAAAAGCTTACTTTTACCGTCTTCTTTAGAAGCTTATACTTACACTTACTCAAAATCTTACACAAATAACTTTCTCAAAATCTGATACATACAATTTACTCTTACCGTCACACACATACTATCGACAACTAATGCTCATTACAATTAAGAAGCTCCAATATTGAAAAGGAAAGGAATGTCATTAGGGCATCACATTAACCTCTGGGGAGCAACTAGATGTCATGGACTTTTCCGAAGGCAAGGCAAACCTATGCCCATCGGTCATATGATCAAACAGGTAAGAGTAGATCCATGATACTACTTACCTGAGCGCGCAAATGCCCACTCTTTGAGGCCATACAATGCCAACTAAGGGTGAGAATCTTACAATGCCACTCTTGGGCAGAACATATAGTGTCATCTATAGTTAGAAAGACATACAATGCTAACAAAAGGTAGAAACTTACAACGTTCTCAATAAAACATCAAATCATCTGGGCTTAAATATTGCACCAAGACAAGGCTGACAAAACATATATCACTCTCAACATAGCAGCAAACAACAAGGCTGAAATACAAAACCAAGATAAAATCTCATAGGATAACACCATGGCTAGACATGGAAGGATACTAATAACCAAGGGCAATATCCTTCACTTAACTCATCCAATTCATACTCATAACTCATCCTTACATAGATCTCTATATAACCTTACTTTGTCATACCAAACTCCAAACAAGCATACTCTTACCATCATTTACTAACAACCATACATCCCACACCATCCACCTTAAAACAAAATCGTCTTACTAGAACTCCTCAAATGAAACCCCTCATATCTAAATCTAATCATCAAACCTTACTAATTTTTTACTCATTGTTCTTATGTTATAATTCATATTATATACATTAAGCACGTACAATGATGCTGTCAACTCTTATGAACTCATAGTCCCCCCATAGATGCTCTGAATCTTAAATGTGTCGCTACTACCTATTTTTTTAAAAAAATTTAAATTTAAATGAAAGAGAGAGGGGAAGGGGAGAGAGGGGGGAGGGAAGAGAGAGGGGTGAGAGAGAGGGGAGAGAGGGAGGAGAGAGAGTAGTGGGGGAGAGAGAGAGAGGAGAGAGGGAAGAGGGGAGGAGAGAGAGGGAAGAGAGGAGGGAGATAGGGAGGAGAGAGGGTAGAGAGAGAAGAAGTGAAGGAAGGAGAAAAAAATTAATTAAAAATTAATTTTAAAAAAATAAAAAAAATATTAAAAAAATAGGTAGTGGCGACATATAGAACTATGCGTCGCTACTACCCTTAATAGTAGCGATGCATATGGATATGCATCGCTACTACCTTTTTTTTCAAATTTTAAATTTAAATGAAAGAGAGAGGGGAAGGAAAGAGAGGGGGAGGGAAGAGAGAGGTGTGAGAGAGAGGGGCGAGAGGGAGGAGAGAGAGAGTAGAGAGGTGAGAGAGAGAGGGAGGAGAGCGAGAGAGGACAAAGAGAGGGAGCATAGAGAGAAGAGAAGAGAGAGAGAGGGATGAGAGGAGAGAGAGAGAAGGTAGGGAGGAGAGAGAGGACAAAGAGAGTGACGAGAGAGAGGATATAGAGAGGGAGGAGAGAGAGGACAAAGAGAGGGAGGAGAGAGAGAGGATAGAGAGAAGAGAGGAGAAAAAGGGAAGATAGGAGAGAGAGGGATGAGAGGGATGAGAGGAGAGAGAGGACAAAGAGTGGGAGGAGAGAGAGAGGATAGAGAGAGAGAGGAGAGACAGATGGGGGATGAGAGAGAGAGGGGAGAAGAGAGAGACGAGGGAGGAGAGAGAGAGGATAGAGAGAGGGAGGAGAGAGAGAGAGGGGAGAGAGAGGAGAGAGAGGAGGAGAGAGAAGGAGGAGAGAGAGGAGGGAGGAGAGAGAAAGAGGAGGGAGAGAGAGGGGAGGGTGGAGAGAGAGGAGACGGGAGGAGAGAGATAGAGAGAAGAAAAAAATAGAAAAAAAATTCTCTTTAGCGTTGCGTATAAAGAAGCGCCGCTGAAGAAGGTTATAGCTAGCGACGTATATTGCTATAATATACGTCACTACTGTTTGTGTGCGTCGCTAATTAATTTTTTTTGAAAAAACTTAGGCCCAGCAAAATTCCAAGCGCGCGGAAAAATTTTGCGTGCCTTATAAAAAGAGTGGCCCCTTTTCTCTGCTTCACCGCCTGCTTCCTGGCCATGTCGCCGCCTCACCTCCTGCCACCTCGCTGCCTGCCTCCTCTCCGCCTCAAACCCCTCTCTCCCCGGTTCTCCTTCTGCCACCGTTGCGCCTTGTCGTTGTTCCGCCCCTCCCCTAGCCGCCTCCCCCTCCCCTAGGCGGCCTCCCTCTCCCTCTCCCCCTAGCCCGCCCCCATCCCTAGCCTCTACCCCTCTCCCGGCCGCCTCCCAGCCACCCTCCCCCTCCCCAGCCCCCCCCCTCCCCAACCGGCCCCCTCCCACCCAGCCCCCCTCCCCTAGCCGGCCCCCTCCCCCAGCTGCACCCCCTCTCCTTCCCCAGCCGGCCCCCTCTCCCCCCAGCCCCCTCCCCCAGCCGCCCCACCTCCCCTAGCTGGCCCCCTCCTCCCTAGTCACATCCCCTCTCCCCAGTTGGCCCTCTCCCCCCCCAGCCGCACCCCCTTCTCCCCTAGCTTCCCTCCCTCCCCAATCGGCCCCCTCTCCTCCGGTTCGCCCCCCCTCTCCCCAGCCGCCCTCCAACCCCTCCCTCCCCCCCACCTACCGGCCCCTCTCTGCCCCCCTCCTCCGGTTGATATATTGGATTCCGATCCCCCGTTAGCTTTATGCCACCATCGGGTTTTTTTTATTAATTTAATAAGTCATTAGCGACGCTTTTATAAAAGCGTCACTAATGACTTTATTATTTTTTTATTTTTATTTTCCATTAGCGACACTCATAAAAGCGTCGCTAATGCTTTTCATTTTCATTTTTTATTTTTATTTCATAATATCGACGCTTGCAAAAGTGTCGCTAATAGAAAAATAAATTTTTTTATTTTGTTTTTTGGAAAAAAAAATTTATTATTTTATTTTTAAATTATTAGCAACGCGTTTATAAGCGTCGCTAATAGAAAAATAAATTTTTTATTTTATTTTTTAGAAATTTATTTTCATTATTTTATTTATTATTTTTTATCATTAGTGATGTATATAAAGCGTCGCTAATGATAAGTGTCGTTAGTATTAGCGACGCTTAATATGCATCGTTAATAATATATATTAGCGACACTTATCGTAAGCGTCGCTAATAAGCAATAGCAACTGTACTTTTATCGACGCATATAACGATATTTTTTATGCGTCGCTAGTACTCATTAGCGACGCTTAGAATACTATTAACGACGCATATATGTGTCGCTAATACTGCAATGTGTTGTAGTGAATGCAAAAAGTTGATCCCCCATTGTCAAGTGAGACTCACCTTTCCTTGTCTAATCAAAGGTTAAAATAAGTTTTCATAATAGAAAAAGTGGAATAAAAATATCATCATACTTTGTAAAATATCACAATGGTTCTACTTTCTACCATTTATAGCTTGACCCTCGTTAGATGTGTACACAAATAGGATCCTGCAATGAAATTGGACAAGAACAAACATCACTAATGAGAAGTCATGTTCGTGCCTCTAGGTGGATCCCATTCCCAAGTTTCCCTTGCACTACCCCTTTGATGATGTGATAGCCTCTCATTATTCATCACAAGTCTTGGTAATGAAACGGTCAGGCTAGACTAGTCCCACTATAAAAGTTTGACAAGCCCCATCGCTTGTGTCTCCCTCTCCAGAGGCATTTCTCCCTCTCAATTGGCCACCCATCCCAAGGCACCTTTCATCCATGACAAGAAAAATGTTTTCTTGACCAGTTTTCCATAACTAGCTTCATGACCAACTAGTCATGAAAAACTAGGAATTAGTGCCCCCTTATATACCATGCTCAGAGCCCCATGCGGGCTGGTCATGGAAACTGATTGCACTAAATGCATCATGCTTATGCTAAACTTATAACCCACAACCTACTTATCATGTCTAAGACTCTTAACACACCCTCTTACGTAGTGTTCGTATCTCTTGCATGCGCACCACGCCTATCATGTACCAAAACATGGACATATCAATGTTTACTCCCATCCTCCATTGCTTGCTTCTTTTAGCTCTCTCCACATTCTACCTCTCCCAACCCCGAAATGAAATTTGCCAGTCCAAGTTGTTAGGAAAACTACACTACTTTCCCACTTTATATGCTAGCCAAGAAACACAATAAATAATACACTTCTACAGACATAAAGTAATCAAAGTATGTCATCTGCACTTCCCAAGTGTAGGATATGTAAATTAACACACCCACAAGGCAAAGTCATCAATGAGGCAATTCATCATATAGATGGAATGCACAATATTTACGTGGTTCACCACCAAGGAAACGACTATATTAACGGGGTCAATGTAGACCAATTTCCCAATGCGGATATCTCATCCAAAAGTGGAAAAATAAAGAAGAGATGAGGAAAGGGTTACCAACATAAACCACCTTGATTTATCTTGTCTATGCTAAGAAGAACAACTTGAGCTTGAAAAGCTTCTTCCTTCTTTTTCTTCTCCTCCAAGAAACCCATTTTCTTGCTCTCCAAAGTCTCTCCCAAAGCCTTTGGTTATATTCCTTTCTTAAAAGAAACCCCTTTCTTTTAATAAGACTAGGCTTATTACCAAAAAGCCCCTCCATTTAACCCCAAAGTGGGTTAAGTGATGGGCCACCAAACGAGGAGGGAAGCCCATCAATGGTTTACACATAATGAATAGGTTGAAAATCTCATGTGGGGCTCCTAAATGAAAGAACATATGTGTCATATGTTAGGTAATTGGCTAATTTCGTTGATCAAACTATGTCAAAAACCTTGAGTATATACTTAGTCTTATAAATTTTATTAGATTTAGTTGTGGTCGAGCAAGATTGGAAATTGATTGACTTGAAAAATAGAAGCAGGCATGTTCTTATAGATCAAGATCGAAGACTAAAGAATGTTGATAGTTTAAGAGGTTTATTAAGTATAAATTCTCATACAAAGTCACTTAGAAAAGTTTCATAAGTGATTATAGAGGTTTTAAACGAATTTAAGGTAAAAGGGTAACACTATCATTGAATAGTGTCATCTATCGATCACTAGACAACATACGAAGAAATGATTGATCGGCACCTAAATCAGCCTTTTGTTAAATGAAACTGAGAGTTTATTGATTGATTGCCCTAATGACTGATCGATCGCTAGTAGTATCATGACTTATGAAAATAATGAATGATCAATCTTTGTTTGGAATGATTGATCATTAATAGTTTTAGTTGCTTAAGATAAGCCTTTCTGGAAGAGAACTCATTCCTAGTTAGAGTCAGAGAGCTAATTCGACTTGGAGACCTATATAAAGGCTTAGGTATGATGAATTTGATGAGAAGAAAACTAAAAAAATATTAGAGAAGAAAGGAGAGTCTTCTACTCATTGTTTTCTTAGAGAATTCACAAAAATCTTAAGAAATTGTCCATAGTGATGCACAACTGAAGTGAGAAGAATTCACATAGCAAATACAAGAGGAGGGGCAACAAAATTCATCAACGGGAGTTAAAGAATCTCAAGAGGCAAATCAACAAAGAAAGAATGAGTCTTTCTTTGAGTTGGTACAAGAAGAAGACAAAGAACAAAACATGAAGAGGGAAAGCTTCAAGGATGTAAACAGGAAGAATTGAAGGCCAATAATGAAGTAGATTGAACAAAGGAGTTTGTGTCAAGTCTAGAAGTTGGTTAGTTGTTTTGTGTCATTTATTTAGCCTTAGTTGATGTAATGTCCGGGAATTTTCTAAATTCCCGAAGTTGACCACGAGAAATTAGGGTGCTAGACCCCTTGACTTTCTCGTTGGAATAAATAAACAATTCTTAGATTTGGTGGCCGAAATCTATATGGATGGAAACTAGACGGAAAGAGCTTCAAAATGCCACCAAGAATGCGCAGAGTTTGGATGAGGGAGAAATGACCGTCTGTAGTTGAACATATTGTGCAAGACCCATTTACCCGACAAATTGTCCATTTAAGTCACCATATGGGCCCAATCAATTAGTATTCCAAATTTGTGTTTTTGGGGCCCAATTTGGTTGCCGAATTAAAGAGATTTTGGCCCAACTCCTTATGGATTAAGAACCCTAATCGTATGCCTATAAAAAGGCTAATTAGGGCTTTTTGGGGGGAGGAGGAGCCCTAATTAGCCTCGGCGGCAGTGGATCAACGTCAACTCGGCCACGAAGGTAGGATTCCAAGTTGTAATTATTATGGATTTTATTAACTATTTTGAATGATAATAATAGTGATTTTTGCAAAATACTATTCATATGAACAGTAAATTAAATTCTGGTCGGACTTGTCAGAGGGGAAGGGCTGTATTGGCCCTTGGCCGTGACGGCCCTGGCTCCGGCCGCATTGGCCCTAGCACCGGCGCGCTTGGTGGCAGCAATTTCGGCTGCTGCTGTGCTGACTGCCAGTTCATTGCAGAGAAAAAAATAGGGAACTTGGGGCGGCATGGCACAGCCTCCGATCGGAAGATGGACCAGGGTAGCCGAAATCACCGGAAGATGGCGAACCGGTCAAGCCTGGCCCATCGGCGTGCCATGGTGGCTGCCGTCTCGTTGCCAATGCCGATTTTTTTGAAAAAAAAAGGGGGCGGCCGATTGGCCCACCTCCAACCACTGAGTGGCAGTTGGCCCCGACTCAACAAAATCACCACTTCGCGGCGATTCTGTGGAGCCCTACCCGCTGCCCCACCATGGCCGCCAGGGGCAGCTCTGCTAGAGGTGTTTTCGCCTCTGGCTGGTCGCGGGCAAGACAACCCACATTGTGGGTCGTCAACAATACTCGAACTGGTCCGGTTTAAAAATAAACAAAGAGAAATAATGAGGGATGTGAACCAGGTCCAGTTCAAGGGGATAAATATGTCAAACAAATCCTAGAAAATTACTCATGAACCGGGAGAGTGTGGGATTATTTTGACTGAGTTTCAGGGCCCAGAAAAATCTCAGAGTCGGTAAAATAACCTTTTTACCCCTGTTAGTTAATTATCATATAATATTCACTTACCCGACTTTGGGGCTCCAGTTCAGGGGCCTATGAGTTGATCTATAAATTGGGAAAATTCTCAGTGAGAGTTTAATGAGTACCTAATTATATGCCAAACCAATAAGTGAGAAAAAATCTCAGTGAGTGAATAATTGACCCTTTTGCCCTTAGGGTTTATAGTAAACTGTTAGTCAATCTGGGTCGGTTCAAGGGGTTTACGACCCCGTCACATGCCAGAAAAATTACACAGTCCATGAAATTAAGTAGTATGCTTGAGTTCAATTTTGGACCCATCAGATGGCATAAAGCCTCAAACCACATGACAAAAATACCCCTTTGAGTGGACCCGCACATATTCGTGTGAATGGAAGTGTGAGTCGGTCTGAGAGTGAAGCCTTGTGAGAGGTCAATGAATTAAATCAATAGAGGGGCCGTAAAATGACTAGAATGACCCAAGGGAGGGTATCATACTTTAGGTGGTAAAATTACCGTAACGCCCTTAAGGGCAATTTGTTCTGTTTATGATGGAAAGATGACCTAGTGAATCAAAAGTTAGTGTACCCTATAAATGACTTCAAAAGGAAGGAGCATGACCAGTAAATGACATGAAGACCTTGTCGAGTCGTAGTGTCATGAGAAATAAGGGGTAGAACCCTAATTCTCAAGGTTTAAGGCAGCGTATTACAAGTAGGGCTGCATCTCGGGTAGGGTAGTGTCGGGTAATGCAGTACCCGACCCTACCCGAGATTCCTATACCCAAAATAGAACCCGAGATTCCTATACCCGACCCGACCCGAGATAAAACCAAACCCTACCCGAAAACCCGAAATAAAACCTGGGTCAAATTAATTTTCTACTAAACCTAACAATTTAAATTATAAATTTACAATCACATAGCACTATTAAACCTTTTGCTAATAAAAAAAATAAGAATTACTATTTATAATAAACTATTGTTTCTTAATAACTATTGTATTAGGCATATTAGAAATTTATATGGAGTTAGCCACATTAGGACGCCCAATCCAAAGCAATTAGAGTAATGAGATTAAGGTTCATATAGTGATGTATAATGTCGGGTCGGGTTGAGTCGGGTTTTCGGGTTTTTTTTTGTTAAACCCGACCCGACCCGAAAAGGATGCGGGTTTTTTTTGTTCAAACCCTACTCGACCCGAGATAGTACCTGACCCGAACCCGGTCAATTTCGGGTCGGTTCCACCCGGGTCGGGTCGGGTCCGGGTTTTTTGTGCAGCCCTAATTACAAGTGTCTGCAACCGAGTACATCGAATGAGCAGGATGTGTGAGAGTTGTTTACACTCTCAAGCTTGAATACATTGAGCCCCAGCCCTGCAAATGAGTGCAATGGGCCTTCGTTTGTTATTTATGCACTTGTATGTTTGTATGTTATTTATGTTGCTTAATCTGTTGCATGCTTTTGTTATTGATACGTTAAGTTATATGAGTAACTTAAGGTTAATAAAGACTAATCAATAGATTTTGGTTGTCGTTGGATTGAGTGGAGAACACCTAATCAAGATAATAACTAAACTACCCTCTTTAGGGTTGGGACCAGTTCATGGAGTGAACGGGGCCCTAACATAGAATCTTACCTTGGTTAATGAACCGAGGGTGATTTTGGGATGTTCTTCGAGTCATAGCTCAGTGGATGAGCTATTTAGTGGGCCAATTCACAAGGTGAAAAGGACCCACATGGTTGAGTGGTTACTTGACTGGATGAAAATAATATAATCTAAGTTTCAGATGTTTGGGGGAGTCAATGGCCATAAGGACCTGAGGCTTCTATGGATATATTATTAATGTCTTATAAGACATTTTATCACAAAGTTGGGATGCTGGAGATTGCGATATGCTTCTTCATCACCACGACAGTTTAGGTATTGAAAAGCGGAGGGTCTTTACCGCAGGTCTCCCGCAGGTCTTCCCAGGACTAGTTAGTATGTATGAAAAGCGGAGTTGTATGAGCATCATGGAAGGCTTGTGCTTCTCGCCAATCTGTGTCCATGAGCACAGTTGGGATCCTCTTCTCCAAATTCATGGCAGGCTATTGAGAGCCCTGGGGATTTAGGTCAAGCTGCTGTTAAGCAGTCTGCTCCAAGGTTGGAGTACCATGTTTGGAGGTTTCTCGAGGGGCAAGTTATCTCTGAGTTACAGATTTGATAGTTTTAATTATCGAACAAGGGATGTGAGATAATTAATAACAATGTTTGATATTGTTTATTAATTAGACAAGTGGAATGGTTAAAGGACTTACTAAAATGTAGGTTGAAAATATCTAAGCATTACATGTGTGATGCTATGCTTTTTAGAATAGAGTAGTTTCTAGGCAGAACTATGTCTGGATCCGATCTTGTTGAAAACATTGGAGATGTTGTCTGATGTGTACGTAGGCAACTAACATCGGGTGATGTTGGCCCGATCCAAAAAATATTAATAAAACCTTTTGTTCTTTGGAAGTTCTTTTCCTATAGGCGGAGATGCTCCATTTTGGTTGTTGTTTGGTTTGCTTTATTGTAGATTCTCCAGTCGATGACAAGTGAGACTAAGGCAGGCGAGCACAAGAGGTTTCTGCGTTTCTGCAACTCCGGTACGTAAGTGTACCTTAAGCGTGAGAGTCAACTTGTTATTTATTTTCAGATGGGTGACAAACTTGTACTTAGATGGATGAGTTGTTGTTGAAAATTTTGAGACATGTAAATATCATATGATTTGATATTCGTATTTGTGAACCCCAGTTATCATGACCTAGATATTTAATTGAATGGTTTGTTTTGTATTAAAGAAAAAAAATTCTCGCTACTTACCATTCGTGCTATTTAAAAATGCTTTTAAAAATCCAGGTCGTGACAATTGAGACTGTCATATTTTTTTTACCGTATTTGGGGTTTTCCATGTAAAAATCCTTATGTGATTGTGTTGTATACATGTTGATTTAATAGTTTGATTGATCATGAATGATGCTTAATAATTAGGTTTATTTATTCTACTTTCAAATAAATTCCTCCGCATTGAGGCTAGAACTCGTAGTCGTTATCTTTGTTAGATAATCAGACTAGGGGCAATCTAGTGATCACTACCCTCATCTAGATGGATTTTAAACTCTCACCCCATATTGCACATGAGGGGCAAGTTCACCTTATAGATGATCTTAGTCATTATATCTGATGGGTTTTTATTGATATGGATCTTCATCAACTCTAGGAGCCTCTTCTTCAACACAACACTTACCCAATGACACCTTACATCAATGTGTTTGCTTCTAGAGTAAAAAATTGCATTCTTGCTCAAATTGATGATATTTTGACTATCACAATGCACAACATATTTGTCTTATTTTAGACCCAACTTTCTCATAAGTTTCTTCATCCATAGCATCTCCTTGCAAGCTTCGGTAATTGCAATGTAATCGGATTCCATTGTAGACAAAGCATCACACTTTTGTAACCTTGATTGTCATGACACAGCTCCCCTCACAAAAGTGAAGGTTTATCATCTCCAAAGTATAAACATACCTTAGAGGTACCTCTTAAATACTAAAAATCCACTTGACTACATTTCAATGTTCCTACCCTGGGTTTCCCAAATATCTATTAACCACTCCTATGGCTTTTGCAATATTTGGCCTTGTACATACCATTTCATATATTAAACTCCCGACCATCGATGCATAGGGGATTTTGGTCATCTCTTCATTCTTCCTATCATTTGAAAGACTTTGCTTCTTGTGCAATTTGAAATAACTTCTTAGTGTACTGATAGGCTTTGCATTCTTCATGTTGAATTTTTCAAGTACCTTCTCAATATACTTTTCTTGTGATAGACATAACTTCTTAGCTTCGCTATGACACTTGATTATCATCCCCAAGTCCTTAATAGAAAAAGACTTGTTTGTGCTTCAACCTAGCAATCTTGTTAGTATCATGCCCAACAATTTACATATAATCAACAAAAAACAATAAGATAATAAAGTCACCATCACCAAACCTTCTAGTGTAAACACAAAGATCTGAAGTTGTTCTCTTTTTCCCATGATTAAATTTGAAAGAATTAAACATATTATACCATTTCCCTTGAGCTTGCTTCAACCCATACAAACTCTTCCTTAGCTTGCATATCATGTGCTCTTTGCCCTTGAATTGAATCTCTCTGGTTGCTTCATGTAAATCTCTTCCTTGGAATCACCATGAATTTAGGCGGTCATGGCATCAAGTTGCCCAACTTCAAGGTCCTTACTAGAGGCTCGATCCAACAAACTCAAATGGATGACATCATAACAATGGGCGAGAATATCTCGTCAAATTCAGAACCTTTTTTTGCCCCACCTTACCTTGTACTTCGGATGTGAACTACTCTCATCGAACTTCAATTGGTACACCCACTTGTTTCTCAAAAGCTCTCTTGCCGTTAGGAAGCTTCACCAACTCATAATTTATACCATCCTTTGATTTCTCTTCATTTGGAGAGCCTTCGATCTTCTTCCTCTTTATTTGGAGAGGTTTTTCCATAAACAATGGAGTCTAAGGGCCTCAAAAGTCACTTAAAAGAGTTTAATACTCGTCTAGATGGTGATAGAAGATCACTAAATTGCCTCGAGTTCGATTATCTTAAAAAAATAAAGATTATGAATTCTAGCCTCAATGTGCAGAAATTTCTATTAAACAACGACAACTACATATCTACGCATTCATTATCATTTTATCAAACATTCAGTCCACAACGCATGTAAATCACACATGAATACATAAGGATTTAACGTGGAAAACCTCAATTAGGGTAAAAAACTATGACAACTACTTTTGGCTTAAAATTAATGCACTAGATAGTTTGACACTACACAAATAAGCAAAAAGCCAATCCTTATTATTGACTCTAACAAAAAAAACCTTTTGCTTAGATCATTAAAAAATTATTTTCATAAGCATCACTGATGGCTATTAGCGATGTATACTAAATGTTGCTATAAGCTTCATAAAAAGTGTCATCGCTATTACCAATTCACAACGCATAACAAAAAGTGTCGCTAATAAAGCATATTAGCAACGTATAGATATGCATTGCTAATAATAACTTATTAGCGATGCATATTTAATAGTGTCGCTAATGATAAGCTATTAGCGACGCTTTCTATACATCGCTAATAGAAAAATAACTTTTTTAAAAAAATAAAAAAATATTAGCGACGCTTATTTATACTTCGCTAATAGAAAAGGCATTTTAAAAAAAATAAAAAATAACTTATTAACGATGTATAGCTAAAGCGTCGCTAATAAGTCATTATTAGCGACATTTTCTATACGTAGCTAATAATAATTTTTTTAAAAAAAATCCCCGGTGGACCAGGTGGCCCACCGAGGAAGGGCCGAAGGACGGCGGGGCACTAGAATCCGGACCCCCGGCTCTGCCCCCCTCCTCTGAAAATCAGAGGAGGGGGGCGGGAGAGGGGGGAGCGAACAGGGGGAGGGGTGCCAACGTGTGGAAGGGGGAGCCCCCCCCCGCTAGCCTCTTCTCCCCCGTAGGCCCTTGTCCCCCTCCTACACCGTGCTACCCCCTTCCACCCCTGCTCGGCCCCCTCCCTCCCCCTATTGTGCCCCCCTCCCCCTTGATGCCCCCACCCCCCTGGGCCAGCAGGAGGGGGAGGGGGGGCCAGCAGGGGGGAGGGGGTCTGGAGAAATGGAGGGGAGCGGTAGGAGGCCGGTGGCACCGCAGTCCTCCAGCCCCTCACCCCACTCCTGGTTCCCCATCCTCCCCCCTCTGAAAATCAGAGGAGGGAGGAAGAGAGAGAGCGGGGGGGGGGGGGGTGCGACTAGAACATGAGGGAGGGGGAGCGGGAGGATTGCAGTGCCACCACTGTCCTCATGTTCCCTCTCCCCGGCTCCGCCTCATCCTTCCTGCCCCCCCTCATCCTTCCTGCCCCCACTCCCTCCTCTGAAAATCAGAGGAGGGGGACCAGAGCAAGGGGAGAGGCGGAGCAGATAAGGGGAGGGGATCGAAGGGGTGGGGGTGGAGGATGGCGGCGGCACCAGAGGGGGCCTCAAGTCCCCGTGGAGGGGGGAGGAGAAGGGGACCGGGAGGGATGATGGGGCACCAAAGGGAGTGGTGGGCCAAAGGACAACGGGATACGAGCAGAGGGTGGCGCAGCAGCAAAACAACGGTGAGGCGCGGTGGCGGGCTACGGGAGGCGTGGGGCACAAGGGGGATTTTAATAAAGGGCGGGCGAAGTTTCGCCCTTGCAAGGAAATTTTGCTCGCGGACTTTAAAACAAATTATTATTAGCGACGGTCGTCATGACAATCACTATTGCTATGTTTCAATGACGTATTCTATATACTTCATTAAAAACTTTGTATTTAGCACTGTGTTGGACTATACGTTGCTAAATACAACATTTTTAGTGATATATAGTACTATACATTGCTATAAATATTGTATTTAGCGACGTATAGTCCAATACGTCTCTATAAGTTAATTTTTTTATTATTTATAAATTTCCTTCTCTCCTCTCTCTTCCTACACAAATCACTCACTCTCTCCCCTCTCTCCACCCTCTACTCTCTCTCTCTCTTCCCTCTCTACTCTCTCTCTCTCTTCCCTCTCTCCTCTCTCTCTCCTCCCTCCCCTTCTATCTCCTCTCTCTCTCCTCCCTCCCTCCCCCTCTCTCTTTCATTGAATTTTATAATTAAAAAATAGGTAGTAGCGACACATGTATCTATGCGTCGCAACTACCTCTTTTTTAAAATAATTTTTAAAATTTTTTAAAATTTTTTCTCCCTCCCCCTCTATCTCCTCTCTCTCCACCCTCTCTCTCCTCTCTTTCTCTTCCTCTCTCTCTCTCTCTCTTCCCTCTCCTCTCTCTCTCCTCCCTCCCCCTCTATCTCCTCTCTCTCCTCCCTCCCCTCTCTCTTCTCTCTCTCCACCCTCCTCTCCTCTCTCTCTCTTCTCTCTCTCCTCCCTCCCCTTCTATCTCCCCATCTCTCTCCTCCCTCCCTCCCCCTCTTATCTCTTTCATTGAATTTTATAATTAAAAAATAGGTAGTAGCGACGCATGTATCTATGCGTCACTACTACCAAGGGTAGTAGCAACACATATGACTATGCGCCGCTACTACTATGAGGTAGTAGCGGTGCATAGTGGTACGCGTCGCTACTACTCTTATGTAGTAGCGACACATAGAGCTATGTGTCGTTACTACCACTTTTTTTAATTTTTTATATTTTTTAAAATAATTTTTAATTAATTTTTTTCTCCCTCTCACTCCTCCCCCTCTATCTTCTCACTCTCGTCCCTCCCCCTCTCTCTCCTCTCTCTCCACCCTCCTCTCCTCTCTCTCTCTTCCCTCTCGTCTCTCTCTCCTCCCTCCTCTGTCTCTCACTGCCCCTCTCTATCTCCTCTGTCTCTCACTCCTCCCTCCCCCTCTCTCCCTTCTCTCTCCACCCTCCTCTCCTCTCTTTTGCTTCCTTTCCTCTCTCTCTCTCGCTCTCCCTCTCTCTCCTCTATCCCTACACACTATCTCTCCTATAATTTCTATTTTCTTAAATTTTTTATTCTTTAAAATTAATTTTATAAAATAAAAATAGAATTAAAAGAAATCATATTAGCGATGCATATAATTATATGTCGCTAATATGTCTTACTCTCCTCTCTCTCTCTATCCTCTCCCTCTCCTCTAATTTTAATTTTTTATTTTTAAAAATAAAAAAAATAAAATAAAATAAATCCTATTAGCGACATATAGAAATATACGTCGTTAATACGAATAATATTAGCAACGTATATTTCTATACGTCACTAAATATTTTATTTTATTTTTTATTTTTATTATAATTATTCACTATTAGCGACACTTATTTGTAAGTTATTCGCGACGCTTAAAATAAGCATCGCTAATAATTATTATTTTTTATATTATTTAATATATATATATATATATATATATATATATATATATATATATATATATATATATATATATATATATATATATATATATATATATATATTAGCAACATTTGTAAAAAGCGTCGCAAATAGGTAAACTATTAGCAATGCTTATAACAAAGTGTTGCTAATAGCTAACTATTAGCGACATATATATTTATACGTCGCTAATAGGTGACCTATTTGCGACGCTTTTTTATGCATCACAAATAGTTATTTTTAGCGACGCTTAAAATTGCGTTGTTAATAAATGTGTCACTAATACTTCATTTTATTGTAGTGAGATGAAGTTGAAAACGAAGGACTCTATTGGCAACACATACTAATTGGATATGTTTTGGGATTTAAGCCATATTATTTGGGATTGAAGGTGGCTGTCGAACGCATGTGGTAAACTAGTAAGAAATTTGAAATTATTTTATTATCTGATGGGTTTTTCTTGTTCAAATTCAAAAACAAAAAAGACACTCTCAAAGTTCTCGGATCTATTTGGTCCATTGTTGGTCATCCATTAATCCTCAACATTGTTTTTAAACCTAGCCCGGACTCCAACCTAGAATAGTAGCTTAGCTAGGTCAAAAGGTTGAACTGTGAGTCAACCTGGGTTAACCCAGACGACGATATCATCACCTAAAATAATAAAGATCTCATCACCTCACCACCCCTTGCTCTCTCTCCCATCTCTCGCCACCCGCTCTATCCCCATACCACAAAGAGAAAGAGTGGGACAAAAGCTACCAACGTGCCAACATGCCTCCTCATCCCACCACCCATCTACTCTTACTCACTCTTGTCTCCAAATGCACGGTCTACCCAGAACAGCCCTTCTCCCTTTGGCCACCTCAAGCTCTCCATCTCTGACCTCCCCATGCTTGCCCGCCACTACATTCAAAAGGGCGTCTTCTTCACCCGCCCCCTCCTCCCCTCCCACAGTCCCACGACCTCATCCCCCTCCTCAAGCTCTCCCTCTCGAGCGCCCCTCCCACTTCCCTCCACTCGCTGGCTGCCTCTCTACTGACCCTGCTGGCTCCGTTCACATTGCCTGCAATGACGCCGGCATTGA
Organism: Saururus chinensis; assembly: GCA_035235625.1. NCBI lineage: Eukaryota > Viridiplantae > Streptophyta > Magnoliopsida > Piperales > Saururaceae > Saururus > Saururus chinensis. The sequence goes on from CP141140.1 coordinate 56,994,540, forward strand.
CTTCGTCCACGCCATTGCCCACTGTTTCTTCCTCCTCGGTCCCCCGACTTTCGCTGCAACTTCATCAAGGAGTACTCTCTGGCGATGACACACTTGCTCAAGGGCGGACCCAAGGTCTCCTTCGACACCACTGCCCCAATCTAGGAGTGCATCTTCCACTTCTCACAGGAGGCCATTTAGGACCTCAAAGCCAGGGCCAACCACCGGGCCACATTTCCCACCCTATTGGCCCGGTCGCAGGAAGGTGAGATCCCCATCGCCAAAATCTTCGGAAAGCAAATGAACGGCGATCTGATTAGGATCCAGAAGGGCATAGTGGCCGAATTGAATGGGAAGGTATATCATTCCCAAAAGGCCCGCGGAACTAATTTTCACTGAAAGGGAGAATTGGGTGGCATTGATTAGGGACGACAGAGCCTTAACATAGGGAGATTAAGGGAGAAGACTCACCAGTGAATTTCCAGATTTTCACTGGAGAAGTTCCTCTACTTTGATATCCAGTCGCCCCCAAATTGCCAGTTGTCCCGAACTCCCGATGGGTGAAGTTCGAGTCGTGTAACTCGTGTTTTTTTTATAACCCGAACCAGACCACAACTCCAGGTAACCGCTTTAACCTTCTAGGTCAAGCTAACCTGGCTGGGTTAAATCGGCCCAGAAATTAAACTGAACCTGCCCATTTTTTATAATGGGTCTGGTTGAACCAGATCGAACCAGCTGGTCTGGTTTTTAAAACACTGATCCTCAAGAGATGGACTACTAATACTAAGTTTATTTGTGATTTATTGAGTTCAATCCCTATATGAATTAGATTATCTAATCTCCTTATACAATATTGGAGTGCAGAAAGATTGCTAGTTTGATTGGCAATCCTCTTTGCACTAACCAATTAACAAAAAATAGGAAAAGACTCTCCTTTTCACATCTCTGTGCTGAAATTGATTCTGATTCTAGTTGCTCTCTCTGGGATCAAGTGTTTACTCTTAGAATAGACAAAAGGGAAAATTATATAAATAATATTTTTAAAAAATTATTTACCATTTTAAACCACTTTGGGAAATAATTCTCAAAGTGGTGTTCGTTTTTGCCACGCAGGCACCAGCCAAGCGGCTAGCGCCAGCATAGCTTTTTTTATTATTTTTTTTAGCGATTTCGTCCTTTAGAAGGACGAAATCAGGTTTAAGCTGATTTCGTCCTTCTAAAGGACGAAACCAGGTCAGCCAGGTTCGACCAACCGGTCCAGCTTAATAGATTTCAGTTTTAAAACACTTGACCCGATTTCGTCCTTTAGAAGAACGAAATTGACTCCTTCTAAAGGACAAAATCACCACACTTAGCTAAATTCGCTCTTCACCCCGGTAAGCAACACTGATTTCGTCCGTTTAAAGGACGAAATCAACTTAATTTTTTTTTAAATAACTATTTTAATCTAAATTTAACCCCTATCCCTGTTCATTCCACACATTCCATTCTACAAGTTCTATTTCGTTTCACACATTCAATGCATATTGATATCATTGACTAAAAACAAACATCATTATCAATATTATCAAATATATTACACACAAGGGGAGAACATAAAACAACACAAATATCACAATCTCCTACGTCCTCGACCTCGGCCTCGACGGTGCTGTACGATCTCCTCCTCACGATCTGTCAGTTTCGGCTCTGGCTGTGGCTCCAGCTTGGGATGTGGCTCTACCTCTAGCTCTGGCTCTGGCTCGGGATGTGGCTCTAGCTGTAGCTCTGGCTCCGGCTCCGCATAAGTAATAGATGGTTCAACATGAGCTGGCCGATGTCGTCTACAATATAAAATCGGCTCTGCCTGAGCTACATGTGGAGTGACTCCAAATGATGAACAAGGAGGAGAGCTATGCGCTGCTGAAGATGATGGAATATCATGGAATGAAGAGTGCATCGGCGGTGTCTGAGCAGCCTCGTGGACAGGATAATCTCTAGAGACATCCGTAATCACCAATTGAAGCAGTGGCAAGCTATGAATGACATCATTATGCTACTAATAAGTCCTCGCTCGAAGTGTAGGTGTTAATTGCATCAGTCAAATGCGTATGAGTATGTCAAGCTAGACAAAGCTAAAAAAAAATTAAAAGTTAGATAAATAATTACTAAGAAATAAGAAAATAATATGTGCCTTAATTAACAAAGTTATACTTACCAAAGCTGCCTCAGATGCTCCCCTAGGCTGATATATCATCTCCTCTATATCATCGCGGGGCAAAATATATCGTCGTGTAATCAGTAAATACAACTGTATATATGCGCTATGCACATCTCGCGATGTCGTAGCTATCTCCCCTCTAATAATAGTGGCTCTCCTATCCTTCCATCGAGCGATATATGACGCATGATGTAATGTCCAGTCGGTAATATGGCGGCCCTGTTGAGTGATGTGGTGGATATACTCAACAGGAGACGGTGGGACCCCCTGCTCCAGGTCAAACTGGAGCATTACCCGGTCTGGCACATACATCTCTACTATCTCATAACATATTAATGGAGTTTGAGATAGCCACACGTCTCGACCGTCAGTACATAGAGGAGGTAAGGCAGCCAATACTTCCAGTGAGTACAACTGCCAAATAACCTATACAATACATAAAAATAATTTAGCTTAAATAACAACAATATGTTTTATAAACACTACAAAAAAAGTTCAACACATAACTAAAATTACCTTATATAGCCGCTGGTGGTCTAACTCCCCTCTGTACAATTGAAGGACTCCTTGTGGATTTTCTGTTCTCTTTCTTCGAACATTCCACCTTAAGGAGTTATATTTAAAAAATTAGTTCAACAAATGTATATAAGACGATGCTAAAATTTTCAAGTTTTCAACAAAAATAAAGCCTACCTCGCGCCTAATGGAGCATCCTCAGCTAATTTACCCATCTTAGTACTTGGTCGTCCGACGTGTAAATGCTCCTATGACCATAGTTATGTTATAAAATATGAACATATTAAATAAAAATAAATAATTATACGTAAATAAAAATATTTAAAGTTATAAATTCATTTACCTGAAGAAGGGTCAAGCAACCTACAATCCCTGAAGTCATGGCCTGACATGCTTTCCCTAACTCTTGGTATAAAAACGCAAGAGTGGAACTGCCCCATGAATACTCACCCGCCTTGTCGAAATCCTCAAGGAGGGAGAGATAGGCCACATGTACATGGCTACTTGTCGTATCAGCAAATATCGTCGCTCTAAGTAGATGTAAAAGATAGGCTCGTGCATGCTGCTCGATTACTATATTCGTAGCATTGGCTGGGAGCTCTCGAAACTCCTGTAGGAGCCATCGAAGGCTCACTCGACTACCACACATAAATGTAGCAGGAGGAGCTCTACCAAGGAGTCTAAATAAAATATCACCATGAGCTCCTCCTGTCGTGCTCGTCATTGCATGACCATCGATGCGAAGTCCTAATAGAACTACCACATCCATGAGAGTGATGGACATCTCTCCATAGGGCAAATGGAACGTCTGCGTCTCCCTCCTCCATCTCTCAACAAGAGCCGTCAATAAAGGCTGATTGAGACGGACGTATCTAAGATGAATTAAATGCCCAAATCCCGCTCGCTCAATATAGGGCAGCACACGATCATCCACTGGCCAATGGCGGAGATACGTAAAGTGTTCGGTGCACTCAAGGCACCCAGGGTCCTATAATAAATTTAAAATTTATAACCCATCATACTATATCGGCTAAAAAAATAATTTTTTTTTAAAAATAGTTATCATACCTCTCTTCTCCAAATAGCTGCCGACCTATGTGTCTCCTGCTGTGAAAGTATAGAATCATCAATCGGGCCTGGTCCGTAAGATCGATCTGCATGATCCATATGATCTGCAAACGGAGAATTAAGATCACATCATTATTCATTAAGAACATATGCTCATACATAAAATAAAGAGTAAATAAATAGATTAATTATATCTTTACCAATCAACAGGAGGATTTTGACATGATTTACTATTGTGCTCACTTTGTTTACACCTCCCGCATTTATATCCCCCTCGACCATCTCTCTCCATAGTTCTATGGTCCATTGTATTCCTAATGCGAACTGACCGTGGGCAACTGGGTTGCCTTGTTGCTATCGGACGGTATAACACAAAAGGTATATCCCTCTCCTAATATTCCCGACCATGAGGAGAAGAAAATTTTGCTGCGTACATATTTTTATAAGTGGACGATGTGTAAAACAATGATGCCTGTATTGGCTCCCGCCGCTTTGCCCACATGGCAATAAGGTGAGTGCAAGGATAACCATAAACCTGAGGGATGTTGCATGTACAAGTATGCATTCTCGCATTTACCATAATCTTCCAGCCACGAATAGATGTCACTTCGTACTGACCGCTGTTAATCCGATTAACTATATACTCCCCAATTTTTCTTGTTTGTTCTCTCATTATTGCTTCCACTTTAGGAGAATATGGCGTGGCCATGGCAGATACAGCAGACGATCGTTTAATGAAAAATTTTATGACCCGATAAAAAATAGCTGACACTAAAGCCTGCATGGGTAATCCTCGTGCCCCCTTCAATACACTATTTAAACTTTCGGCCATATTTGTAGTCGTCATGCCAAACGTCCTAAAACTCCCGTGGGCAAGGGACCACTGGGCAGGATGCAATTCTCCTCCTAAGAGGAGATGTTTTGCCCTAAGACTCTCCTGACCAATTAAGTCCATTTTAACATCAAACTTTTCTACTGTAAGTGCATAAGCTGCTGCCCCAATCAAGTCTGTTAGTGTATCATTTTTGAACTCCTTAAAATTGGCTTTTATGTGACGGATGCAATAACGATGGTGGTACATTGGCTCGGGAAGAACCTCAGGCACAGCCTTTTGGAGCCTCTTATGTCGATTTGAAATAATGACGATGTCTGTCATGCCCATTAGTACATGATCCCTCAGTTCCATTAAAAACCATTTCCAATTGTCTCCATCTTCCTTCCCGACAAACCCAAATGCTAGAGGAAATAAACCATTATTTCCATCTATAGCCGTTGCAGCCATAAGAGCACAAGGATATCTACCATACAAGTGAGTAGCATCAACACCAATCACAGGGAGACAATGTCAAAACCCCGCTATAGACGGCCCAAATGCCCAAAACAACCGCTTAAATCTCCTATACATGCCACCATCTGCACGATGTACTTCATCATCCTCTAAGCGGTAGTAGGTATCAGGATTCGCTTCTTGAACCGCCCTTAGGTACATTGGCAACAATTTGTATGATTCTACCCAATCCCCATAAATAGCCTTGATCGCCATATTCCTTGCTGCCCATGCTTTCTTATAAGATATGTCAACATGATACTTCTCCTTCATTCTTTGAATGATATCCCCTGGTGTGAGAGTTAATTCGGCTTAGATAGCCGGCATTAGGACCTTTGAAATAAAGGAGGCACTGCACTGCCTATGATCTGTGCTAAGCTGGGCATTCCGACATGTGTGATCACCTTTATACGTCTTCAATTTAAAGTACCCTCCACCCCTTTTTATGGAGCCATGAACTCTCCAAGGGCAAGTACTATTAATGCACTTCATTGTATACTCCGACAAATTTGTTCGTACAACCTTGTATTCGACATGATTTTGAATAGAAAACTCCTGTAAGGTTGTAACGAACGCTTCTTTATTCTCAAAGATGCGGCCAACATATAACCCGTCTTCGTTTTGTTGGTCCATATCCATGGCAGAATTAACGGCCACATCTTTCTCTTCATCTGTGATGTGTGCATATAGTGGCTCCACTTCATAATATGATGACTCTTCCACATTCATGTTATTTGCGGCAATAGCATTATCTACCGCATCATCCCCCTCACCGTCAACCATCTATTGAGCGCTTTCTTCACCTCTAACCTCTTCTTCGTTCATGTCTGAATCTTCTCCACTTCCTTCGTCAATATTATCTTCACCTTCGTTGGCCTCAGTTTCATCAATATCTTCATCGTGGACATATGCCCCCCTACATATGAACATCGCTTATGTATTATATTTCATATGCCTAAAAATGTTACATTCATTTATGAATATAAATTTCACCTTTGATCGTATGGTCCAGCGTCGGTATGACCAACATATGAGTAGGGGTAATGAATGCCCATCGAACTTTGAGTTCCATACAATGCACCGCCTTGAGACATTTAAAAACTAGATGACTTGTGTGCATGCGTTGTGAACCTTCCATGGTACACACAAAATTCAAAATTTAGCTAAACATTTTTCATGATAATATAAAAGCTTCAAAATGTCTTCACAACTTAATAACCCTTACCTCTAATTAGGTCCACTTCCATAGTAGATAGGGGTAGATAACCTATGACGTTCATTTGAAGCTACTGTCATAGATAAATTTTCTTCTTCTTCTTCGTATGTCGGCATTTGCATATGCCTTTCATTGTTCACATTTCTATCCGAGCTCCTGTGTGAGCTACTGTGAGAGCTCCTATGCGAGCTTCTATGTGAACTACTTCGCCTTTCACTAGGCACTTAGGCTTCTTTTTCAAGAAATAAGTCATAACAAATTATGTGACGCGAGAAGTCAAACATAAAACTCATTGATGCATCATCATTTATACATATTTGTCTCGAATTCAATCCATATGTTGGAATAGCACATTTTATAGTGATTTTCCATCTTCTTCTATCCCACCCTGTCTTGCTAGCTACTTGCATATCAAATTCATCATATATAGACGATTTTTTAATTAATAATCCTTCTATGCATCCGTCATAGTTAAGTAAAAATCTAACCATTTCTTCTGCCATCTCTATTCACTTGATTCATAAACAATAAATTAAATTCATATTAAATTAAGCAATTATTTCAAAACTAAGAGGCTAAAATTAGATTAACTAACAAAATTTCCAATGAACGAGCTTCTATGTGAACTACCAATATAGGTTGTCATAGGAACTTGCATACTTTAAACAGGGAAATATGAGAGAAAATTTTAAACCAGTCAATGATAAACAGCACATATGTGCTGCAACCAATCAATGATAAACAACACATATGTGCTGCAACCAGTCAATGTTAAACAACGAATTTTAAATGGGACCCACACCTTAGATCGTCATTACTGAGAAAAGTCATTTACTGATCAACAAGCCCAGATTTAAATGGTAAAAGTCATTTAACTAACAACACAATTTCCTAACAATTAAAACTTTAAGCACAAAATAATATTTTTAAAGACTAACATAACACAAGAAAATCACTAAAATCTAACAATTAAATCATTAATGCATACATTACATAACATTACAAAATTCCCTAACTAGATTAAATATATCAAATTCTTATATTTAAACTAGGGTAAAATAAACATACCTAAATCAGCTTGGTGACAGGGCGGTAATCAAAATAGAACTCAAAGAAGGATGAGCGGATGAAATCAATGTTGGGGCGGATTCAAATCACGCAAGGCGGATGAGATCGCAGCGGAGCGAATGAAATCGTCGCGGTGGCAGAGCGGACTGTCTGGACGGACGGAGAAAACGCGAAACAGAAGTGGATGGCGGGCGGCGGGCAGGTTCTGTTAAAATGGGCGATTTTGTCCTTTAGGACGAATCTTTAAATGGACAAAATCATTGTTGTTTACCGGTGCGAAGAACAAATTCGGCTAAGTGTGGTGATTTCGTCCTTTAGAAGGACGAAATCGGGTCAAGTGTTTTAAAACTGAAATCTATCAAGCTGGACTAGTTGGTTGAACCTGGCTGACCCGGTTTCGTCCTTTAGAAGGACGAAATCAGCTTAAACCTGATTTCATCCTTCTAAAGGACGAAATTGTGAAAAAAAATTAAAAAAAAAGCCACGCTAGCGCCAGCCGCTTGGCTGGTGCCTGCGTGGCAAAAACGAACACCACTTTGGGAATTATTTCCCAAAGTGGTTTAAAATGGTAAATAATTTTTTTTAATATTATTTATATAATTTTCTCTAGATAAAATTTCATTTTTTCTGTAGAAATTAATTATGAATGGAAGCCTCCTATATGCACTAGATGTCGTTGAATTGATCATTCTAGTGTGTCATGCTCCACGCCCCATACATGGGTTTCTCAAGATGCAACACCAAATCCTAATCAGGTAATGCCTCATATTGAGAATGCCATTGGAGGATTTGACCCATGCTTAGTCTCACCCTCAAGCCATAATTGTCAGAGACACAGTACAACACTCCTCTCCTTGAACAGAGTTGATTTCTACTTCAAAATCTCTTGATGGCCAATTTCATGCACTACCCGACCTACATCGTCTTTCTCAGGGCGAGTTACCTTCACCTCATACCATGAAAAATGTTGTTCTCCCTCATAACAACTCAGTTCATCATATTGATCCCAAAGGACACAAAATCATGGTTTCAAAGGCAAGTGTGTCAAGAGGTAATTTGGCAAGCATTTCCAGTCCTATTCAGCATGAGGTTTTGACATCCAACTCTAAATGAAATGGAAAACAAGTTAAACTTTCTAATAATATGGTTTTACAACAAGATTGTATTTTTAGTGTTGATCTCTATGTTGATTCATCTACTGTTGCCAATGATGGTGACTATAATATTGATGTTGAGTCTATATATTTTCCTTCTCATGATATTGATGCTACTCTAAAGGAAAAGTTGATTGATTATCATGTTTCTCATACTTTGACTATATCGCATAATGATGAATTTGTAGAAGTCAGTAGCAAAATATCCAAGAAAAAACAAAAGAGAGCAGCAAAGAAGGATCTTGCTATTTCTCAGCATTTTGATAGAGAACGAAGATCATTCTAACAGAGGACTAAGATCTGGTCTTGGTCTAAGGCCAAACCTCTTTATTGCTCTAACGAGTATAGTTTCATGGAATATTTGTGGTCTTAATCACCTAAATAAAGGAGCTTTTGTTCGCTCCTTAATTAGGAATCATTTTTTGGGTATTATAGGTCTCAATGAGACTTGAGTCAAAAGCATAATGCCAAGGATGCTCAGAATTCTATTAACTCAAGTTGGTCTTTTATGGAAAATTATCAATCTTCATGTTTTGAAAGAATTTGGATTGGGTGGAATACTTCATAATTTTCCATTCACAAGGTGGAAGAAGGTTCCCAATATATTCATTGCTCAATAAATAGAGGGTTCCCAATATATTCATTACTCAAAAAATAGATTTTCTAACAATTTTTTCTTTGTATGTACTTTTGTATATGCTAGCAATTTTTACCATGATCGGATGAGCTATGGAATTGGATTAGACATCAAGTTGGAAAAAATTGGTGGTAACGCCATTCCTTCATCTTATTTATCAAAAGTTATTTTTTTTGTACACAATGCAAGGTTTCTTGAAATTAAACTTGATTCTTTATTTACATGGATTAACAAAAGTACTGGATGCAAAAGAAATTCTCATAAATTGATGGAGCCTTATGTAATAGTGATTATATTAATAAATTCCTAGGGATGGTAGTGTGTTGTCTTCTCTCATATGTGCCTGATCATTGCCCCTTATATGTTGATATTAATCCTCCTTCACTTCCTAGAAATAATCCATTGATATTATTTAATTGTTGGATGAGTATTGATGGTTTTAGGGATTTGGTCATTTCCTCTTGGAATTTTGTGGTTCATGGCAATCATGTTGTGCACAATCACCCGGGTGCACGATCACCCGGACTACTTATTTTCTTGTATTTCATTGTATTAGGCTACTTTCTTTTTTTGCTTATGTAATAGGATAAATAGTTGTAAGTTAGTGGCCCACGGGATAGCCAGGCCTGTTAGGTATTGTGGCTCCCTAGGAGAGAGGGCGCGACTCCCTATAAGGGTCATCCCCTACCTTGTTTTCCTTTATGTAATATAATTATTCAGAACTTCTCCCATTTCTTTTTCCCCCCTTTCTTCTTCCTTTCTCCCCCTTCCATGTGTGAGAGTTTGAGGTACTGTTTGTGCCAACATCGGGCACAACATTGGTATCAAGGTCTTCACGATCCCCGGCAATGGCATGAGGCAAATAGCCCGCCACAACCCCTGAAGTTCCACCCGAGAAGGAGGCCATGGCCTCTGCAGACAGCCTGAAGATGGTTCCGGAGACCCTCAATGAACCTACCCTGGCACAAATCATAGCTGAAATCAAGTCCCTGAGCATGAGTGTGGCTAGGGTCGACTCTCTAAGCTTGGTCGGGCTCAGCTTCAGGCAGAACACACAGTGCCTCCACCAGTCGCCATGGAGAAGGGGGAGCTGTCCCAGGCCCCCGAAGTGCTTGGCTCTGACCCTCAGGCAATGGCGGACAAGGAGGCACTCTTTCCTCAAGGTCTTGTGCGCTTTGGCACGGTCAACCAGGCTGTAGAAGGGAGGCGCCAGGCATGGGAGATATGAGGCATGCTAGGTGTTTGGGAAAATGCCCCAATGATGCCACAACCCAAAAACATGTTTTAGGAGATGGAGGACGAATGGGAGGAGTACCCGGGACCCCGAGGAAGGCCACGAGGAGGAGCTGAGCCTTGTTGGGCCCGCTTACAATTCCCGCACTATAATGGGGATGACGACCCAGTGGAGTGGTTGTACAAGGCTGAGAAGTTCTTTACCACTAAGGAATGCACTGCGAGGTTGAACGGCTATGCATAGCGGCGTTCCACTTGGACAGTGATGCTTCCGTCTGGTTTCAGAGTTTTGAGAAGGAGGTGAGCTACCCCACTTGGGTTGCCTTCTCTGATGAACTTTGTATCTAGTTTGGCCCCAACGAATTCCAGGACTTCAATGAGATACTCTCAGAGCTGTGACAAACCACCACTGTCTAAGTCGACTACACAGAGTTCATGAAGGTTTCCAACCACCTCCCCAATTGGGCGGTGGCAGCCTTGGTAGGGACGTTCAAGCGGGGGCTCAAACCGGAGATTTCAAAGGAGATGCGCCACTTTCTATGCGCCAGTATGCGGGATGTCATGTGGCATGCACAAATTGAGGAGGAGAAGTTGGCTAGACAGCAGAGAGGGGGGAGGCTTGGTCCCTTCCCCCGTTCTACTGTCAATGCCAACCCCCTTCCCACCCCATTGCCAGGCTGCCCTGGCCAACAGTCCCCTCTACTAGGCCAGATTGTCCGTCGTCTCATACCGGCCCATATGGAGGAATGTCGATCCAAGGGGCTATGCTTCCACTGCGATGAAAAGTTTGTCCCAGGGCATCGTTATTCTATCAAAGGCAGCCTCCTCGTGGAGGAGATCGAGGAGGACGTGGTGGATAGATCAAACTCTTCCCACTACGACGACTTGCTACCCGAGATCTTTGTGCATGCCTTCTCAGGGGCATTTACTCCTCGTACAATGAGGCTTCAAGGCCACCTCAAGCGGCAGTACGTGGCCATCTTGATTGATAGCAGTTCCACCCACAACTTTATCAATGACAAGGTGGCTCATGTCTCAGTTTTGGCAAGAGTTCTTCACTTTGCAAGGCACCTCTCTCCACATGAGCATTGCTTATCACCCACATACAGATGGTCAAATGGAGGTGGTGAACTGTTGTTTAGAGCAGTATCTCCATTTTTTCACTATGTCTCAGCCTTGTCGGTGGCTCCAGCTTCTTCAATGGGCAGAGTGGTCATATAACACCACCTTTCACACTTGCACAGGCTTTACTCCTTTTGAGGTGTTGTATGGCCGGCCACCACTGATCGTGTTATCTTATGTACCTCACCACTCCTCTGTGGCAGAGGTGGATTACATGCTACAGTCACGGGACGAGGTTCTTTACTAGCTTAAGGAGAACTTGTCCTCTACTCAGAACCGGATGAAGCAAATTTATGATGGCCATCACACTGATAGAGAGTTTGTGGTGGGACTTGGTTTATGTCTCTGTTCTCCCTCAGTGCCAGACATCTTTGTTTCAACCTGAGCATGCCAAGCTTGCCCCTCATTTCCATAGTCCATATGTTGTGGTGGAGCGTATGGGCTCAATGGCTTATCGCCTTGCTCTACCGCCTGACTCCTTAGTCCACCCTGTCTTCCATGTCTCCAAGCTCCGTCGATGCGTAGGTGACACCTCCCTCGCCACTAATGTTCAACCACCTCCTTTAATGGGACCGGTCCAGCCTTCCAATCCTATTCTAGCCTCAGTGTTTGATAAGTGTTAGGTCCGCCGTTTGGGTTGTATCATTACAGAGGTGCTCATTTCTTGGCAGGGCCAGCCCCTTGAGGATGCCATGTGGATCTCTGAGGATGAGTTCATGGCTCGTTACCCACCTTGGTTGCCTTGAGGTCAAGGCAAATAGCAGAAGCGTGGTGGAGTATTGTGCACAATAACCCGGACTACTTATTTTCCTTTTATTGCATTGTATTAGGCTACTTTTTTTTATATTTCCCTCGTATTTGCTTATGTTATAGGATAAATAACTATATTGGGCCAGCTAGTGGCCCACAGGATAGCCGGGCCCACTAGGTGGCGCAATTTCTTAGGAGAGAGGGCGCAACTCCCTATAAGGGTCGTCCCCTACCTTGTTTTCCTTTATGCAATAGAATTATTCAGAACTTCTTCCTTTTCTTCTTCCTTTCTCCCATTTTCATGTGTGAGAGTTCGTGGTACCGTTTGTGCCTACATCGGGCACAACAAATCATTTATTCATTTTGGTTTATAAATTGAATCTCCTAAAAATTTCAATTAAAGAATGGAATCGAGAGAAGTGTGGGACAATTTAGAATAGAGTTGATGTTGCCAAGTAGTCTCTTCAATGCTAGAGAGTCTTACTCAAAGATAATCCTTTTAATGATGCCCCAATCCTTGAGGAAGCAAAAGCTTTAGCTGCTTATAATCAAGAGCTTGTGAGAGAAGATTCTTTTTTCAAATAGAAATCTCATGTTAAATGGCTTCTAGAAGGTGATCAATGCACAAAATTCTTTCACTCTGTTGCTTCTCATAATATTTCCAAGAATTTCATTGATGCTATTAAGGATTCTCTTTGTATCACCTTGGACTCTCCTAATGCCCTTAGTAAGAAGGCTTCTAATTTTTTTCAAGAGTTATTTACTCCTTCTTTAGCTACTATTGATACATCTCACATCAAAGCACGCCTCACAGCTGATCAGGCTAACTCTTTGATTTTGTCTATTACTAAAGAAGAGATTCATCAAACTATTTTTCTTCTCCTTCTAATAAAGCTCCTAGCTGAGATGGTTTTGCTAAAGAGATCTTTAACAGATATTGGGACATAATTGGTAATGATTTTTGTGAGGTTGTTTCCTACTTTTTATCTTCTGGAAAAATGATGAGAGCTTTAAATAGTACTTTCCTTTCTTTTAAACACAAGTAAAAAGGTGCAACTTCTTTTGATAAATTCAAGCATATTTCATTGTGCAACTTTGCTCATAAAACCATCACTAAAATCATGGCTAATAGTTTTGCAGCTGTTCTCCCCAACATTATAAGTGAGAATCAGATTGCTTTCTTGAAAGGTAGATTAATATATAATAATATTCTTCTTGCCCATGAGCTTTTGCACAATTATCATAGTAAAAGACATCCTAAGGAATTTTGTTTAAAAGTGGACCATAAAAAGGCTTATGATAAGGTTCCTTGGGATTTCATTTTTCAAGCTATGAAGGATATTAGTTGCCCTACTATGTAGATCAAATGGATTAGAGTGTATTATTACAACCTCCTTTAGTGTTCTAATTAATGGATCAAATAATGCTTACTTTCAGAGTACCTGCCAGGGCTGTCATCTCTCCCCTTTGTTGTTTGTTTTGTTTTGGTGATGCAATCTTTCTTTGACATCCTCTCTGATTATTATAACAGTGGTGGGATTAATTCTCCTATCTATAGGAATGCCTTTGGAGTTTTTCATTTGCTTTTTTCAGATGATGTCCTTCTATTCTCTTAGGCTTCTATTGCTTCTGCGTTTGGTCTCTAAGAAGTCATTAATCTATTTTCTCAGAAAAGTGGCCTTCTGCCTAATGCTTCCAAGAGTTGCATTTTCTTTTCCAATAGTTGTGCGCAAAAGCTCTCTATTCTTTAGATTTTCTACATCAGATAAAATACTTTACCAGTTCGTTATTTGGCATCGCCTCTTTCTTTGGGGTTGTCTTCAAGCCTCCGTGTGTTCTCACATATTAGATAGATTTCATTCTGCTCTAGCGGATTCGAAGAAACGTTTACTAATTCCATACGTTCGTTGATTAGAGCTCTTGAAATCTATCCTTTTATGCATATTTATAGGTCTCTGCATTTTATGTTCCTTTCCAGTATTATTCAGAAGTTAGAATCTTTGATAGCTAAATTCCTTTGGACGAAAGTCTATCATCCCAAATATGGAGGTTTTGGTATTATATATGTTAAAGATTGTTAGTATACTAGTTTGGCCAAACATTTTTTGAGAATTTTGCATGATAAGGATTCTTTATGGATTAAATGGGTTCATGAGTACTACATTCATGATTCTTTCATATGGCATTGTGATATTCCCTCTTTTGCATCATATTCTTGGAGATTTATTATTTCTATGAGGATGATCATGATTGATTAAATTTCTTAATTTCTTATAAGATTAATGATGGCAAATCTACTCTTTTCTTGTTGGATCCCTGGCTAGGCAATTTTACCCTTTTTCGTAGCTATGGTCACCGTTTCATTTTTCAGATGGGGAGTAATATTACTTTGTCATCTGTCTTTGATTGCTTGATTGATAGTCATTGGATGTGGTATTAATCAGCCTACCAATCTGATACGTGATCATATTCTCGAGTCAATTATTAATCATGTTCCTACTTTTTATCAAGAAAAAGATGAAGTAAGATGGAAGGCTAGCTCTTTAAGACAGTTTTCAACTAAAGTAGCATATACGGCTCTTTCCAAGCATTATCCTAATCTGAGACGGATATCTCTTGTTTGGTTTAAATACAATATTCTAAAGCATTCCTTTATCAGTTAGCTGATGTTGCCTGGCCAGTTGCTTACTTTAGATAAGATCCAAGCCCGGGGTGTCCACATTGTTAACAGATGTATTTTATGCAAGGCTGAACTTAAATATGCTCATCATCTTTTTTTTTCTCTTGCAGTTACTCCAAATGGTTTATGAGTAACATTTTCATATTCTTTTGAGTGGATATTTCCCATAACCAAGCTCAACAGGTGCTTCATCATATTCAGTTTTTCAACCACTCTATTCCAGATGTGGGCTCGCATTTTAATTCATGAATTCACTTTGAAGTGTGAAAATCAAATTAAAGTCTATGTTTCATCTAATCTTTATCTTTCTAAGATCGTTTCTGAGTTTCTTTTCATAGCTGAAAGATGGTATCTATGTAATCTTTCTTCTATTCATCACTATCATTCCTATCAAACGCATGACATCATTCATTACATGGCACCCAATATGGTGTGATTTCCCTTCATCTGCAAAGTAATTTCTCCTTGAAGTTGATATTCTATGCAATTATTGCTCTCCTTCACTTTTTCGGGTTCCTAACATAAAATATTTTGCCTGTGGCCCTATATAACAAAAGATTAAAAGAAAAGCACTTTTCTCAAGTCACGGTCTCCTCCACCCCTTTCCACACATTCATGTACATTAGTTTAGGTAGAATATTATCGTCATTTCTTCTCTCAATTATTTCCCCACCAGAGGCCAAAGAAGAAAGTACTAATTAACTTGGCCAATGTTCTAAGTTATTTTATAACGTGGCCAAAAGACAAAGGAGGAAGTAGTGCTTGCATGGCTGTAAAAGAAAGCATGTGTTTCATGTGAAATGCTACAGGACTTGTTAGTCAGGGCTCTATATCTGAACATGGCACATAAGCTTCTGCTTTGTGTTACAAAATTTGCGGGGGTCAACAACTTCCCTCTTTTGATTCAAACTTCAACATAAATAAATATGAATTCTATTATTGCAATTATTCCATTCGGAAATGCCTAACCCGGATAAGATTATAAATTCTATTATGTATATTGCTATATTTCATCCTCAGATAATATTGGATGACTAAGTACTAATTAAGGCGTCCATTCATCCGAGACATTGTCATTTTTGGACCACAGTTATATCGTAGTACCAGAGTTTTAGAAACCATGAAGTCCTCCTATGGATGCTACTTGGGTAGTAGGGTTGGGTTTTTAGGTATCCAACCCGACCCGTTTTTAATGAACTGGGTCTAATTTTACTTATATGGTAAGTATATCAGGTTTGAGTTTTAAACTTTTATTGACATAACATGTTAAGTTGGGTTCGAGTTTTGCTTGACTGGATGGGTTTGAGTTATACTTGACCCGGTTGTGGTTGGACACCTCACAAAAAATTCACTTGGGCAAATCTATTATATCCTATCAAATTTTAATTAAAAAGTTTGGTACCAAAAATTTGTTCAATAATTATGAGGATTTTGATAAAATAGCCTTATGATATAATGTATTATACAAAAATATCGTTTATTCTGACTTAATATACAAAATGGCCCTATGCATATATAAACTTTTGTACATGTAGCTGGAATTATCTAAAATACCCACTTATTATTTTCTTTCTTATAACTTTACCAACCCACTGCTTATTATTTCTAGTATCTCTAACTTCAACTCTACAACCAGCTCCACCACCTCCGCCATTGACCACTACCTCTACTACAAACTTTATTGTCTTTGTCACCACCTCCGCTTCATCCAACTTTGTCTTCACCTCCTCCTCTACCGTCGTCTTCTCTTACCACCACCACCTCCTCCTCTTCCTTTTCCTCCTCCCTTCCCGCTCCTCCTTCTCTACTTCTTCCTCCTTCCTCCCTCCCTCCTCTCCTCTCTCTCTCCTCTGTTCCTCCTCTCTATCCTCCTATTTTCCTCATTGGTTACCTCATCTTTCTTCCTCCCGAAATATAACAAGACTGGTAACAAACTAGCTAGATGAATTATTAAGAATTTATTTTGTTTCCTCTACAAGTTCAAATATTAAAAAAATAAAGCCATAAACATGTTAAACTAAGAAAAACCAAGAGTGGATTTTATTTTTATTTGATTCTTAGTTTTTTCTAACACTGGGCAAAACTTTGTACTCACAGTCGACAATCAGATTTATTGTAATAAAGGGGATAGAAGCAAGTGTCAATATCTCCATAAACATTTACAATGAACTATTTTAACAGACTAAATGGATAAAATAAAAAATAAAGTAAACTTTAAATATGTGTGAAGACTATCGGCTATCTTGACTATCAACTGTCGAATATCTCGATTGTCGACTATCATAACATTTGTTGATAGAGACCACCTTCTTCTTTGGCTTCATTAGTGAGAATCTTCTTTTCCAATGTCCGCAACCTTTTACTAATGTGTAACAATGACAGTCGGAACATTCGATAACCAATAGTCCAAACATTCGACAAGTCAACAGTTGCAACATTCAACAGTTGCGTGTAAAAAAAATTATCTATTTAATTTGTTAAGATAGATCATTGTAATACTTAGGGAGATCTTTTCACTCATAATGTTGCCTTATATTCTCTTTATTGCAATAAATCTGATTGTCGATTTTAGTAGTAAGTTTTGCTTAGCATTAGAAAAAAGTTTGAAATCAAGTAAAAATAAAACTCACTCTTGGTTTTGAGTAGTTTAATATATTTATTAGTTTAATTTTTAATATATTTGAGCTTGTAAAAAAAAATTCTTAATGATTTTGCTGGCTAGTTTGTGACTAGTCATATTATATTCTGGGATGGAAGAAGAGGAGGCAATTGAGGAGGAAAAATGGAGGAGGATAGAGAGGAGGGGAGGAGGAGAAGGAAGAAGAGAGAGATAGAGGAAGGATGGAGGAGGGAGAGGGCAAGAAGGAAAGGAAAAGGAAGAGGAAGAAGAGGAGGAGGTGGCAGAAGAGGGGAGGAGGAGAGGGTAACAATGGAGGAGGAGGTGAAGGCGAAGTTAGATGAAGTAAAGCTGGAGGCGAAGATGACCAAGTTGGTGGCAAAGAGGCAATTGATGGTAGGGTGGTGGAGTCGGTAGCAAAGGTGTGGCAGAGTTGAAGCTGGAGTTGCTAGGAATGAGAAGTAGTGGGTTGGTAAAATTATAAGAAGGGAGTAATTTAGACAAATCATGTCATATGTGTAGAAGTTTACGCGTGTATAGGGTTATTTTGTGTATTACATAAAAATATGAGACATTTTGTATAATATATTTTATCTTAGACCTATTTTGGTAAAATCTTTAATAATTAATATTTTATTTTTTAAATAATATTTTTTCATTCCTAAAATAAAAAATTTAATTTTAAATTAATAACTTTATTTTGTTAAATTTAAGTGATTATGTACTTAAAAAAGAATATCATAAGCTTATTTTTTCTTATCTTAAATATAAGTTTCACTTACTATTTTTTTAAATAAAATTACAAATAAAAAATAAATTTACATATCAAATAAAAATGTTTAAGTGACGTCTATTTTTACACGTCAAAAATTTATATCTACTCTATTCATTTCGTGATGTAAGATCACAATTGCCTATTTATGTTTTTAAAACCATTAATGTCATTAATAGTTTTAAAAAAGTAAAATAGGTTGGACGTGCCTTTCTCAACCTCATAAAAGCATTAATTATAAAAAAATTCATCAAAACCCGACCACGTGTCCACGGTAAGAAAATAGCAGGACATCATGTGTCCCTATGAACAACAGGAGGAGATAAGTAACCCTCTCGACATTACTTTATCCCGCCTTCCCCAGCTTCCCTCTCACAGTTGGTGGGGGAGTAGAATATTTTTTGTTGCCCTCGAAACCTCGCATAAAGCAAGATGCCCGCCTCCCTCCATAGACTACGATGCTTGCTAAATGAGCTGACAGCCAAGAAGCTCCTCCTCTTTTGTTCATTCGCTTGCATCCTCCCTTAATCATTAACATCATCTTTCTTCTTCTTCTTCTTCTTCTTCTTCTTCTTCTTCTTCTTCCTCCTCCTAGACATGGATAGATCAGCATCCCTTTACCTCCTGCTTCTTCTATCTCTCTCTACCACCTGCCTTTCCCAGCCCCGCAAGAAAACCTGTCCCCGGATGTGCGGCAACCTCACAGTCGACTATCCGTTCGGTATTGGCAAACCAGAGTGCTACTTGCAAGGCTTCCAAATCCTCTGCCCCGAGAAGAACCCTGTTCCAGTCCTGGCCGCCCTCAACCTCTCGGTCAACGAGATCAACATCAACGGCAAGATTGTCCTCCAGAAGCAGGGGCTCATGGCGTTCGAGTGTCTGAACCAGACAAACAAGAACGCAGAAGTGTGCCTCAACCTGTCGCCGCCCTTCACCATCTCCGCCCGCTCCAACCGCTTCATGGCCATCGGCTGCGACAGCCGCGCCTACGTGACCAACAACAGGTCCTTCAACAGCAGCTGCGAGACGCACTGGACGCGCAGCCAGGGACGCGGTGGTGGGCTCGGACACTGCCAAACGGCTCTGCCGGAGGGAGCCACGGGGTTCTGCTACCGTGTCACCACCGTTAACAACTACACCGACTGCGCGTCATCGACTCGGTGCAGCTTCGCAACGCTGGTGTCGACGCAGACGGCGTTCAGGAACGAGTCGGAGCTGCTGGCCCTGACCAGGCCTCAGGCGGTGGCCGCCACACACTCTTTCGTGGCTGATTGGGCGGTCGAGAGCAAGGACTGCCCATGTGGGCCGAATACTAGGTGTAATGTGTCCACGAGGGGGCACGGCTTTCTTTGTGAGTGTATGAAGGGGTTCTCCGGAAATCCTTACCTCAATGAGACCGGCAGCTGCGGCAGTCACGGTAATTCATCTTTACTGTTCATTGAGCACTCAATCCAACCACGTTGAATTCACTAGAGTAATGATACGGTTACTTATACTGGTCTACTTGTGGCATACTACTGGATACTATACTGTGCTGTGTACTATACTATATTTTCCCTGGTGAGTCTTCTTCTACAACTTACTGCGCTTTGTCTGAGCTTAGGCACAGATAGGTGCCTTTCCACTTTTTGGCAATTTATTACTATTCACTATTGGTGATGAAGTGACAGCTTTTCTATCTGCCCTCTGAGTGGCAATTTTGCGATTTTGTAAAAATTAGAAACGACGTTTTCTTATGTTGTCTTTAATTATTACCGTAAGTAGAACTATTACTTTTATTTTTTGTGAAAAAACAACTCCTCAAAAGCTCAACACGCCTCAAATCATCATATTTCAAAATTTTATATCAATTATACCCAATGAATTATTAAAACCCAACATTATACTTTTATAGTGTGCATATGCATTGGGCCATCACGTCTGACCATGTTATGGGTCCAGCCTTACGTATTGTGGGTCCCATGTGTTGTGGGTCTATTATGTTCTAAGTCTACAATCATGTGGGCCTAGGAACTTGTGGACCTAGCATGTGGGACCTTGACAAGGTCCCACCATGTTCTATTAAGGTTTACAATATTTTAAGGTAACTTTTGTTTTCACTAGAAATAGAAAGGTATCGTTGTATTTTTATGTTTCAATGGATATAATAGATAAGAATTTTTAAAATATGAGTATGTTGAATATAACGTACAAAAATATCTTAAGTGTAATAGAAATAAAAGTATAAAAGTTGCGTATTTTAGATATTTCCTCTTAAAATAAATAGAATGAGTTTATTTTATTAGGTATAAAACTACATAATCGTGCAAACATTACATTATTTTTTCAACATGTTAAAATATTTAATTTTACTTAAAGTTAAGATATTGAAGGTAGAATAAGATTAAAATATAGTTTATTTTTAAAAAAATAAATATGACATTCAATATGGGACGAAAGGAGTATTATTTTATAATTTTATTGAATAAATTTTGAAACAAAAGTAGTATAAAAGAAACAACGATATTGGCTAATGGAGTTTGAGGAGGAGAGCTACTCAGGGAGTAAATGGAGTCAATGACGAGATCATGTTACTTTTATTCACGGTGTTCAACTCAGAAAGCTAGGGAGTCATCTTTGGGAATTTTTGGAGTCAAAATGAAGTTTTAGAACTAGGCTACACCTTTATACAACGACTACAGTATTGCTATATAAGCTTCTTTCACTACTACTATCACCTAAGAAAGAAAAATCAGGGTGTGTCATCAGATCAAAATCCTCTTGAGTTATATGTATCATCGGCTGAGGCTTATGTTAGCATGCGTGAGACCATGCTCCTACAAAATAATATCTTCGTATATACCTATGTTTCTATGCACAATATTGCATATATATAATTATAAGTGGAGATTTATTAGTACTGTATCAGAAAAATATTAAGAGCATTTTACAAAATCTCTCAACGATAACTTATTTATTAAAAGGTCACTAACTTCTTAGTATTCTTAGAAATGGCTACACCCACACACGTGACAAAAACTGTCTATATTTCCCTTCTTATTTTCTTCGTTCCCTTCCTATTTCCTTCATTTAAACTTTACCAACTCATTGGACACAACTGCCTTCCTGCTGCCATCGGTTTTGGTTCCACTTCCTGTTCACCGGCACTAGCTCCACCTCCTCCCCCAATGGCTCTTCTTTTTCCAAAAACATTCAATTTTTAATCCTTTGATCTCAATGAATCCCAAAACTAATATACGTTTTTTCTGTGTGTGTGAATGTCTTGCCCCAGTCTTGAGTATTTATTATCAGGTTTAAAATTGAGATCTAACATGGTAAACTTCGCATTTCTTCAACATCATTTACAAAATCCTATAGACTGATATAACCAATAAATATATTGCCATCTCACATTTCCTTGCCAAATTTTTAATACTTTCTTTTGCTAAGTTCTTCTTTGATTTTCATTTGTATCTCCGCTAACTAGCTTTCATTTTCCTGAATGTTGCTCATCGGTTCAATAATGTGGTACAGAGGTTCCATTTCCGTCAGCTACAGTTGCAATCGGTAAGTAGTCACTTTCTTACTTTATGTAATTGTGTTTTTTCAATGATGGCAAGCACATTTTCATTTGTAAATAGATGGTACATAATGCACTCACCAATACAAAGATGGTACGGTATTTTCAGTGGAAGAATTGAATCCTATATTAAGTGTCCTATTTAATTTTTAAAAATAGATTTATTTTAAAAAATTAAATAAGGCACTTAATATAAAATAGAGGTAATATATTCAACTAGTAGCTCCGATTTGTATTTTGCACACAAATTGTGGTAAAATGACATTATATGATTCCTCTGTCCCACATTAATAATTCAATCTGATTTTTTAAAATAAATTAACTCCATTTAGTTTTTCAAAATAAATTATTTTTAATTTATTTTAAAAAATTAGGACTGAGGGAGCAACTTATCTTCCATTGAATTGTGCGACCACATAGAGTCCCCTATTTAAATGACGGTAGGAATGAATCTATACCGTAGCTGATAGACGGAACAACCCGTAGGACAAGCCTTTTCTTTGTAGTATGATGTACGAAATTCCTAAATTTTGTAGTAGCCTTAAATTTGGCTCAGAAGCATCTTCTCAATGGATATGTTTGTGTCAAACTTTTCACAGTGGGCGGATTCGTTCTGGTAGCCACATTTGCAGCGGGGTCATACACATACAACATATACTACCCCAGCTCCGAAGGAAGCACAGTCCCGGCACCTGATGCTTCTGGTGCTTCTAAAGGGCCCAGAACTCCAACCTTGGAAGATCTCACAAGGATCATCAAAGTCTGTAGCTTGTCCCAGAAGTTCTACGACATGATGCGTAGACTACAGGAAAAAGGGCCACTTGTGGAATACAAGCCCCTCATAGTAGAAAACACGAGTCAGATTCAACCATTCATGAGAGAATTCAATGCTTTCCGTCTGTGGATTCGACACCCCAATGTTGTTAGACCATTAAAATGCAACCTCTCTGAGAAGATCGCCGTGGAAGATGCTATGTTAGTCTATTATAAGTTCTATGAGCACACACTCTACCACCGTTTGCATAGTGTTGATGCTAGTAACAATGGCAGCGGTGGTGGCGGCGCTGGTGACGGCGAAGATGGTGGTAGTAACAAAGAGAGGGCGGCAGTAGAGGTGGCCCGCATGCCATGGAAGGACCGCTTACGTGTCGCTGTTGGTACGGCGCGGGCGCTGGCTTGCGCTCACTCGCAGGGCTTCATGCACAGGGATGTGAGGTCTAGTAACATTCTTCTGGATGAGAAGCACAATGCCAAAGTGATCCAATTTGGGTTGGCAATGCTGTTAACACCCGAGACATACATGAATGAACGCAAGGGATACTTGGACCCGGAGTTCATGGAGACAAAGGCACTGACCTACAAGAGTGATGTCTACGCATTTGGCGTGCTTCTTGTTGAGCTATTAACAGGCAAGGACCCCAGCTTGGAGGAAGATGGGGAGAAGGAAGGACATGGGCTAGTGACTAGGTTTATGTTGTCAACAGATGATGAAATTGATGTGACTATTTTGAATGAGATTTCTAGGGATGAGCTGAATAAGGAATCAAAAATGGATCAGTTGACTAAAGTGGTGCGTGTGGCTGAGGCATGTTTGCAGGAGGGAGACGTGCGGCCTTCTATGAGTGAAGTGGTGGTGCACCTGGATTCTGCTCTGGAAGTGAGCACAGATATGGATCTGAACGACAATATGTATGAGGACTTGAAGAAGGAAGCTTTCGACATTTCAATGGACTTGGCTGCAGAAAGTGAAAAAACGGTACAAGAAGCAGGAGGCAAGACAGTTTACGAGCTTCTTACTGGGTCGTGATGAACAATCAGTTCATGGTGATCAGTTTACATTATTAAAGGCGTGTCCTTGGCCGTATGGCTTGTTATTGAATGCAGTGTATGAGTTGGTCGGCTTGCTTACGAACAATTTACCTATATAACGTTTGTACCAATACACACCGTCTGTCCTATATTAATATTCCTATATCTAATTTTAGTAAGGATGGTGGGACTTAGGTAACCAACAGCATGATAAAAATTCATATGGTCCGATACCTAGCTATGAGACGAGACGATTTGGGTCCTCATCCGCTCGCAGCACTGCTCCCGCTACTCTCTCATCTCCCCGGAGGTCTCCGAGGCGGTGGCCGCCTCCCCCTCGACCACCCACCTTTCCTCGCACTCCCTCCCTTTGAACACGGCGCTCATCGTGTCCAGAAACTTCTGCAGAAATTCCACCGGCCTCGAGAACCCGGCCGCGTAGTCTCTGTGGCAAATGGAAGTCGCCCATGTCCAAAGTGCACAAGCTTCCCCTCCCCTTCACCCATCATCTCCTCTGAGGCGAACGAGCAGACTGAAGGCGGCCACCCGTCCAATCCTGGCCTGACAAGAAGAGCAGCCCTGGTTGGAGGAAGAAGAAGAAGACCCACAACAGCCTTTTGCGCTTCTCAGCTCTCTCTGCCTTTCCCATGGCCACTCTGTTCTCGCCTTCCTCTGCTGCTGCTGCTTCATCTTCTCTTGCCTCCCGCCTCCTCCTCCCTTTTTGATGCAGCCAATTTAACTTGCAAACACAAATTGCAAAACTATTTCTGATTTCACGAAACAAAATTACAGAATTAAACGAACGATGAAATTCAACCTCACAGTTCCAGCTCAACAGAGCTCAGGAACATTTTCCAATTGAAAACAATCAATTTCAGAATACATCAAAATTCCCATTTTTTACATCAAAAATTTTATTTATATTGAACATTTAAAATCTAGAAAGTTCTTCTGACGGCAAGTATACTTAAATGGATGCCGTTAGTATCATCTCTGCAATTAACAACTGTTCCCATGATTGAAGTAAGGGGATGATCAACGATTTTAACGGTTTTATTAGTTATACCGTAAAGTCTCTTTTACCCTTTTATTAACCACACAATTACTTGACTTATCAACACGCAGGGTTTTGTTTTATTAGTAGTTACCAACTTTACCCTTGTGTGTTTAAATCAGATAAAACTACTTGATTAAATGCCTAAACTACAACTTGCTGATCAACACTTGATTCCTGCTTCTGCATCATACTTTCTGTCTCATGAAAAGCTTGACCTCGAGTGTAAAATTAGGAATCAATATTCACGAGCTCCCCGTCATGAAAGAGGGACAAATCACGAACATTAAACACATTCAAAATTTGGAAATCCGGTGGTAAAGCAATACGATAAGCATTAGGCCCCAATTTGCAGAGTATATGACAAGGACCAAATTTTTGTGCTTGCAATTTTCCTTGTTGTCTTGCAAGTAGCCTGTCTTTACTCAAATGAACCATGACCAAATCACCCTCACTGAACTGCACATTTCTTCGATGTATATCAACATGTTCTTTATACTTAGCATTAGACTGAAGAATTTTATCTGGGACCGAAGAATGTAATGTGGTCATTTGTTCCATGAACTGTAATGCAGATTTGGAGTCACCTGGTTTCTTTTGTATAAAGCTGCATCCAAAGAATGATGAGGCAAAAATCCATACACAACTTGAAATGGAGCTAAACCAGTAGTTCGATTTGGTGTTGAATTGTAGACAAATTTGGCCTGATAAATGAAGGCATCCCATTGTTTAGGTGTAGTACCAGCAAGACACCTTAGTAAACTTCCCAAACTGCGATTAGTCACCTCTGTTTGACCATCTGTTTGTGGATGACAGGTACTACTAAACTAAAGAGTAGTGCCTATTCTTCTCCACAATGTCTTCCAAAAATTACTTAGGAATCTAGAGTCTCTGTCTGAAGTAATAGTAAGAGGAACACCATGTCGCCGAATGATCTCTTTGAAGAATAAACCAGCAACATAGACTGCATAAGCACTTTTCTTACATAGAATGAAATGAGCTTGTTTCGAAAACCTATCCACTACCACATAAATGGCATCAAATCCTTTTTGTGTGCGTGGCAGACCTAGTATAAAATCCATACTAAGATCTTCCCATAGTCTATGTAGAACTGGTAAAAGAGAATATAATCCTTCATTTGTAGCATTGCCTTTATAGTGTAGACAAACAAAACAACTCTGCACAAACTTATAGACATCAGTTCGAAGATGAGGCCAAAAATATTTGGATTTGACCAATGATAGAGTTTTATCTTGTCCAACACGACCTGATAAACCCCCTCCATGTAGTTCTTTAATAAGAAGTAATCTTAAAGAACATTGGGGTATAACAGTTTTTCCAAGGACCTTGAAAATACTTATCGTCCTGATATAGATGTTTCAACTCCTCGAAACCAAAACATGTTGTAGATAGAACATGTACTAAAGTTGCTCTTCTACTAAGTGCATCAACAACTCTATTTAATTTGCTTGCTTTATGCTTGATGACAAAGGTGTAGTCTTGCAACTCTCTGACCCATCTAGCATGTAACCTGTCTAATTTAGCTTGAGTATGCAAGTGCTTTAAAGAATCATGGTCAGTATTTAAAATGAACTCTTTGAATACAAGATAATGATGCCAATGCTTTAATGTTTGTACTAATGCATACAATTCTAATTTGTAAGCCGACCACTTCCGCATTGTAGGATTTAGCTTTTGACTATAATATGCTATTGACCTTCCTTCTTGGCTTAGCACTGCTCCAATGCCATGTATAGAAGCATCACAGTCCACTTCGAAAACCTTTGAAAAATCAGGAAGAGCTAGAGTAGGTGTTGTGGTGAGTTTTTGTTTTAGTATTTCAAAACTCCTCTATTGAGCAGGCATCCATTTAAACTGTCCTTTTTATAAACATTCAGTTAAAGGAGCTCCTAATGAACTAAAACCTTGAATAAATCTTCTATAAAAAGAAGATAAACCCAGAAAACTTCTGACTTCGGTGACACTGTTTGGGATGGGCCAGTTCATAATAGCAGTAACTTTATCCTTATCTACCTTTAATCTTTCTTTGCTGACAACATAGCCTAGAAAAACCAATTGTTCTGCCATGAAAGTACTTTTTTTTAGATTGATGAACAAACTATTTTATGATAGTAACTAAAAGACTTCCTGCAAATGAATTAAATGATGATCTTCACTCATACTATATATGAGTATATCATCGAAATATACTACTACATATTTTCCTAAAAGAGGCTGTAAAACTTGATTCATGAGTAGCATAAAAGTACTAGGGGCATTGGTTAAGCCAAATGGCATAACCAACCACTCATAAAGGCCTTCCTTGGTTTTAAACGCAGTCTTCCATTCATCTCCCAAATTCATCCATACTTGATGATAACTAGACCATAAATCCACTTTAGAAAACACTTGAGAACCTGCTAGCATATCTAACATATCCTCTAGTCTAGGGATTGGAAATTTGTACTTCACTGTGATCTTATTTATTGCTCGAGAATCTACACACATTTGCCACGAGCCATCCTTCTTAGGAACCAGTAAAGTAGGAACTGCTACAGGGCTTAAACTCTCTCTGATTAAACCCTTCTGCAATAGATCTTAAATTTGCTTTTGAAGCTCTGCATGCTCTGTCGGACTCATCCAATAGTGAGGCAAATGGGGTAATGTAGCTCCTGGAATCAAGTCTATCCTATGTTGGATATTCCTCATTGGAGATAAGACTAATGGCAGTTCATCATTGACTAAAGCTAGATATTGTTTCAATAAATTCTGCACCCCTTTATGACTGTGAACATGCTCTTTTGAAACAACTAATAAAGCTTGTTTATTCACAAAAACCAAAACTATCTGTTCAGATCTGAGAGCAGAAGAAATACTACTTGAAATTGTAAGTATCTTCTTATGAATTTTGTTCTTCGTTTCACCACCATTTCCAATTTTGATAGATTTCATTTTCTTTTCTCTGTCGAAGTCCTGTCGATTATCAAACTCTGCAGTGTTCTGTTTAATACCAGCCTCAGTTTTAGAATTAACTGTTTGTAAATCCCCAGATGAAATATTTTCCATACTCTGTACCAACAGAGGATGTAATACAATAGATCTTCCCTGAAATACAAACTGAACGGTATTGGAATGTCCATCATGGATAATACAGGTATCAAACTGTCAGGGTCTTCCCAATAATAAATGACATATATTCATATCCAAAACACCACAGGGAATGTTCGCCTTATAGTTTTTACCAATGGAAAATGGAACTAAACACTGGTCTTGTACTTTGACTTCACCTACCTCTTTAATCCAACCAATAGCATAAGGTTGTGGGTGAGGATTTGCCTTTAATTTCAATCTATCTACAACTGATGTAGCTATTAAATTTTCTGTGCAGCCACCATCCACAATCACTTTGCATTTAGATCAATTAATTGTTCCCACAATTGTAAATAATCTATGTCTTTGATTTGTACTTAACTGTTTGGGAACAATTAACAATTTTCTGGTAATCAGTCCTAACTCAACCATATTTGTCTCTTCTTCTTGTAAATTGTCACCATATACCTCTTCTGATTCCTCATTACTTTCACTGTCTCCGTCATCTTCTTCCTCAGTAATTTGACAAGAAATCATTGCTCTGGATTTTGCATTAGATTCACCAGTTCTGAGAGGACAATCAGATGAATAGTGACCAGGCTGTTTACACTTCCAGCATGTATTGGGCTTGGGCTTAGCATAAATGTTCTTCTTGTTGGCAGGAATAGAAAAAGAAGTTTTCTCAGTCCTTAAACCTTCTTTCTTATTCAATCTCAAATCAGTATTCATTACTTCTTTATTCCTTTGCTGATTTAATTTCACACCTTCTCCATATATTTTTGTCAACTGTATAGATTTATATCTAGGATGACTCAATAAGGATTCATTTTGTAATGCTGATTGTACTGCTTCTGTCACAGATATAATTGGCTTTGAAGCTAATTGTAGTTGAAGATCATACTTAAGTCCTCCTATAAACCTAAACACTTTCTGAGCCTCAGTCTCATGGATATTATTTCTAGCTGACAACCTGTAGAATTCTTCCACATATTCTGAAACACTATTAACACCTTGTCGACAATTTTGAAATTACCTAAACAAAGATTGTTCATAGTCTACTAGTAGAAACATCACTTTTAACAAACTTTTCATTCAAGACAATGACTGAATTTGATGTTTTCCTCTACTCAATCTGTCCTGTTGAATCTGGTTCCAGCATGCCAAAGCTCCACTCTTCATTTTACAAGACACCACTCGACATTTCATATCATCAGGCACATCCATACAATAGAAATAATTTTCTATTTCTACTAACCAATCTAAAAACTGTTTAATATTCATTTGCCCATTAAAATGGTTTAATTCAGCTTTTGGTTTGAATCGAGGAAAATAACTGTTCGCACCTGGAATTTTTGGAGGTATAATGTTTGGATGATCTTCATCTCACTTGAAGATGATTCATTGTGTTGTCGAGATCCAGAAGTCTTATGATTTCACATTGGAAAGGACTCCGCAATTTTCGGATCGAAGTACACATTTCTCGGAGCAGTAGGAACTGAACTTATTGTGTTGTTGAGAATCACACTGAGGTTTCGATTCATTACCTCCATTTGCTTTGTCATAAGTTGCATTGACTGTTTTATTTGTTGCTGGAGATCCACCATGTCTACCATTGATGGTGAACAGTTGGAACTCTCTCCTTGATCATTAGTTACCATCAAATCAGCTAACAAGGCTTTGATACCAAATTGATGCAGCCAATTTAACTTGCAAACACAAATTGCAGAACTATTTCTGAATCTGATTTCACGAAACAAAATTACATAATTAAACGAATGATGAAATTCAATTCACAGTTCCAGCTCAACAGAGCTCAGGAACATTTTCCAATTGAAAATAATCAATTTCAGAATACATCAAAATCCCCATTTGTTACATCAGAAATTCTATTTATACTGAACATTTAAAATCTAGAAAGTTCTTCTGACGGCAAGTATACTTAAATGGACGCCGTTAGTATCATCTGTGCAATTAACAACTGTTCCCATGACTGAAGTAAGGGGATGATCAACGATTTTAAAGGTTTTATTAGTTATACCGTAAAGTCTCTTTTACCCTTTCATTAACCACACAATTACCTGACTTATCAACATGCAGGGTTTCGTTTCATTAGTAGTTACCAACTTTACCCTTGCCTATTTAAATCAGATACAACTGCTTGATTAAATCCCTGAACCACAACTTGCTGATCAACACTTGATTCCTGCTTCTGCATCACTTTTCCTGACCGCCCAAACCCAGTCTCGTCGCTCCTCGGTTCCCATTCCCCTTGCAGTATGGTTTCCTTTGTTTATGTGCGGTCTTTCACTCCTCTTTATTCTTCTGCCATGCTTTGTTGCTTCTTTTCATTATGCATGTCGTTTCATTGGATTTTTTGTGTAGTTTCCAGCAAACCCAGATGAAACATGATATTCCAAGTTTTTTTTCATTTTTCATAGTTTCTACTTTGTCTGCTGCTTTCTTTTGTAAAATATGATTTTGTTGTGGTGAATTCAATATGTTGATTTGGGAAAGGTGCTGTTTTTTTTATGTATATGGGAAAATTTGTGGAACTGCTGAATTACTACAATGGAAAGCCATGCATTCCTGTCTTCAACGAGCACACCCTCCCTGGTTTTTTGTCTCTGAGACAAGACATCGCCCACAAAAGTGATATCAGGCATCGTATCTTCTCCGGTATAGCCAATCCTGCACTTTCTCAGGTAAATTGCGCATGATTCAGCTTGACAAGGGAATCCATTGTTAATTGATTGCCTATTTGTTTGTCGTGATAAAAGAAAACAAACAGTCGGAAACAGCGGATGAAGCAACAAACTGCCTATAAATAGGCGAATACATATAACGGAAAGCAATAGCCATTATCCCACGTTATACATAACTGAAAGCAACATAAAAATCCACGTTAAAACAAACTTATGACTAGGTAAACAAACTCACTAAATTCTAGGACAACCCACATACACATTTCCTCAACATTCCCTCCCTTAAAATTGATGTTCCAAACATAACATTGAGTTTAATAATAGTGAAACTTTGAGGCTCCTTCCCTCAAATTTAAACATTTGAAGTGCAAACACCTAGGAGCTTCCTGAGCTTCTGCAATGCAGAAAACTTGAGAGGCTTGGTTAGAATATCAACAATTTGGTCTTCACTTTTGCAGTAAACAAGATTAATGACTCCATCATTCGTGATATCCCTCAAGAAATGATACTTCACATCTATATGTTTGCTTCGACCATGTTAAATTGGATTTTTTGAAAGCTTTATTGCTGAATTGTTGTCACAATAAATCTGAGTAGGTCCATCCCTCTTGAAATGCAACTCTTTAAGAATTTTCTTTTGCCAGAATGCCAAATAGCTTGACAAGCACAAGCTGTTGCAGCAACAAATTCAGCTTTAGTGGATGATAATGTGACAATAGGTTGCTTCTTAGATGACCATGAAACAGCTCCAGTCCCCATCATGGAATGGAAACATACCCAGATGTGCTTTTATATCATCTAAATTTCCTCCATAATCACTATATGTGAAACCAAACAAATCTGACTTTTCTCCATTCTTGTAGAACAGCCCAAACTCTTTAGTTCCTTGCAAATACCGAAAAATTCGTTTTGCAGCCAAGAGATGAATCTCTATAGGATATTCCATGTACGTGGGTTGTCCTAGAATTTAGTGAGTTTGTTTACCTAGTCATAGGAGTTTGTTTTAACGTGGATTTTCATGTTGCTTTTCAGTTATGTATAACGTGGGATAATGGATATTGCTTTCAGTTATGTATTAGCCTATTTATAGGCTGTTTGTTTATCAATGAAGTACAAAAAGAAAATTTATCCTATGCTTATGCTTAGTGGTATCAGAGCCTTAATGGCTTCTGAAACTTTTGTACAGCTAGCCATTCCACGCTTCGATGGTCACTATGACCATTGGAGCATGCTCATGCTCATGTAGCAGAACCAGCAGAAGGTGTTGTGCTGACGGATACGCAAAAGACAGAGCTTGAAGGGCTGAAGTTAAAGGATCTTAAAGCAAAAAATTATCTCTTCCAAGCTATTGATCGCTCAATCATGGAAACTATTCTTTGCAAGGATACCGCTAAGCATATTTGGGATTCTATGAAGAAGAAGTACCAAGGTACAGCAAGGGCTAAGAGGTAGGAACTTCAAGCAATTTGTTTGGAGTTTGAAATGCTTTGAATGAAGTCAGGGGAATCAGTTACACATTATTTTTCAAGAACGATGACAATCGTTAACAAGATGCAAATCCATGGTGACAAGACAAAGGATGTTCTGATTGTTGAGAAGATTCTTCGATCCTTAACACCAAAATTTAATTTTGTTGTTTGATCTATAGAAGAAGCTAACAATGTTGATTCATTGTCAATTGATGAATTACAAAGTTCTTTGTTGGTTCATGAGCCAAAGATTAACCAGCAGGACAAAGAAAAACAAGCATTGAAAGCCTTATGAGTAAATCACTCTACACCGAGTAGAGTTGATAGAGGACGAGGAAGAGGCAGAGGTCGAGGTAGAGGAGGCAGAAACAACAATGATTGTGGGAACCAACAACAAAATCATCATCATCAAGACAGTCAATTTCAAGGAAGAGGTAGAAGACATGGAGGCCACTACTCAACAACTTATAGATCAAAGTCAGCAGATAAGTCCAATGTTGAATGCTTCATATGTCATAGGTATAGGTATGGCCATTGTAAATCAGAATGTCAAATTGATTTGAGTAAATAAAGCGGAGATCACACTATCTTTGTAGAAAAGGAAGAAGAGGTGTTTCTTTTGATGTTGTGTCACGTGAAAGAAGAAACTCAACAAACCATGTGGTGTTTAGACACTGGTTGTAGCAACCACATGTCTGGAGAGGAGGCATTCTCTTATTTGGATGAATCCTTTCGCAGCTTTGTTAAGTTTGCTAACAACTCCACAATTGTTGTTATGGGAAAAGGAAAGGTAACAATCCAAACCAAAGGAAATTCCACCCACACTATTGCTAATGTTCTTTTTGTGCCAAATTTAAAGACCAACTTGATTAGTGTGGGTCAGTTACAAGAAAAAGGATACAAGATTTTTATCAAAGATGGAGTATGTCAAATTCAAGATGCAAAGTTGGGGCTTAATTGCTCAAGTTAATATGACTGAAAATCGTATGTTCCCATTTTATCTCCACAACACCAATAATTCGTGTTTCTCAGCAAAGATAAAAGATTAGGCATAGTATGGCACTTTCACTATGGGCATATATCTGAATTTTGGCGGATTGAAAACACAACAACCAAAGAACATGGTGACAGGGCTTCCTCAAATTACTACTTCTTCTCACGTTTGTGAAGAATGTGTTGTTAGCAAACGCACTACAACAAAAAGGACTATTAACGAGGCATTTATGCATCTCTAATAGTCCCTTAAACATTGCTAATGACTATTAGCGACATCGTATAATAAATGTCGCTAATGACTATTAGCGATGTATAATAAACATCACTATAAGCATAAAAAAAAGTATCATCGCAATTGATTATTCGCGACATATAACAAAAAATGTCGCTAATAGAGCCTTTTAGCGACACATACATATGTGTCGCTATTAGTTTATTATTAGCGAGACATATACATGCGTCGCTAATAGCCTTTTCATGACACATAAATACGTGTTACTATTAATAAATTATTAGCGACGCATATATATGCGTCCCTAATGATAAATTAATAGTGATGTTTAATAAATTATTAGTGACGCTTTCCTATACGTCGCTAATAGAAAAACTATTTAAAAAAATTAAAAATTACTTATTAGCGACGTATAAATGTATACATCCTTATTAGCGACGCTTTTTTATACGTTGCTAGTTGAATAAAGTTTTTTAAAAATTTCAAAGCGTCGCTATTATTATAATATTAAAAAATTGAAATGCAATAGCGACGCTTTAAAAATG
Source organism: Saururus chinensis (assembly GCA_035235625.1). Taxonomy (NCBI): domain Eukaryota; kingdom Viridiplantae; phylum Streptophyta; class Magnoliopsida; order Piperales; family Saururaceae; genus Saururus; species Saururus chinensis. Next base: position 57,028,335 of record CP141140.1, read on the forward strand.
TCACTAATACATATTAAAATATTTTAGTGACGCTTTTATATGTGTAACTACAGATGAATATTTTTATAAAAAAAAACCCGGTGAGCCACCGAGACCACAAGGGGAAGGGAGAGGGTGCCGGAGGACAGCGTGGCGCCGGAATCAGGACGCCCCGCCGTCCTCCGGCACCCTCATCAGAGGAGGAAGGGGAGAGTGGGGTCCGGAGCAAGGAGGGGGGGTGGAGCAGGTGGACGGCGGTCGTGCTATAGTCCTTTGGTCCCCCACCCCCTCTCCTCGGCTCCACCCCTCCTCTAAAAATCAGAGGAGGGCGGAAGGAGAGGGGGACTAGTATAGGGGGAGAGGGGGTTAGTACAAATGGGGGGGGGGGGGGCAGGAGGAGGGCACCCCCTCCCCCCACCCCCTCCTCTGAAAATCAGAGGAGATGGGCCGAGCAAGGTGAGAGGGGGTGGGAGGGTGGCGGAGGATGGCACCACCCTGCCGGCCTCAAATCCCCATGGAAGGGGGGCGGAGCAGAGGGGAGAATGGGGACTGGGAGGGAAGAGGGGGCACCGGAAGGGGTGGGGGGCCTGAGGACGGCGAGGCGTGTGGAGCGGCGGAGGCCGATGCCACCTTGCCGGCCTCAGGTCCCCGTGGAAGGGGAGGGCGGAGAAGTGGGGAGAAGGGGAACTGGGAGGGATGAGGGGGCACCGAAGGCGGGGGGACGGTCAGCAGGGCGCAAATGGGACTGGGGGGCACTTTATAAGCAGCAGGCAAAATTTCGCCCTGCACGGAGAAATGTCTCCTGCGTTCGAAATCTGCCCACGCAGGTAGAATTTTGCCCGCGCATAGTAAGATACATCACTAATACATATATTATTAGCAACATATATCACTATACATCGTTGATAGTATTTACTATATTTTTTAATTTTAAAATATAATAATTTATAAATAAATTTAAAAAGTTAAAAATTAATTAATCTCCCTCTCCTCTCTATCTCTCCCTCTCCCTCTTCTCCCTCTCTCTCTCCTCTCTCTCCCTCTCCTCTCTCTCTTCCTCTCCTCTCTTTCTCCCTCTCCTCTCCCTCTCCTCTCTCTCTCCCCTCTTCCTTTCCTCTCTCTCTCTTTACTTTCTCCCCCTTTCTCCTCTCTCTCCTCACTCTCTCTATTTTAACTTTAAATTTTTTTTAAAAAAAATTTAAAAATGTTATTAGCCACACATACGTATGTGCGTCGCTAATAGTCCTTTTAAAAAATAAAATAAAAATAATATCCCCCTCTCTCCCTCTCCTATCTCTCTCTACCCTCCCTCTCCTCTCTCTCTTCCCTCTCTCCCCTCTCTCTCCTCACTCTCTCTCTCTCTCCTCTCTCCTCATTCTCTTTCTATTTTAATTTTAATTTTTTAAAATTAAAAAATGATATTAGTACGCGTCGCTAATACTGCAGAGTATTAGCGATGTATAAAACTATATGTCGCTAATACTCTTTTTTTAAAAAAAAATAATATCCCCCTCACTCCCTCTCCTCTATCTCTTCCCTCTCTATCTCTCTTCCCTCTCTTCTCTCCCCTCTTCCTTTCCTCTCTCTCTCTCTCAACCTCTCTCTCCCCTCTCCTCTCTCTTCCTTCTCCTCTGTCTCCCTCTCCTCTCTCTTCCCCCTCCTCTGCCTCCCCTCTCTCTATTTTAATTTAAATTTTTTAACATTTAAAAATACTATTAGTGACGTATATTTGTCGCTACTACTGCAAAGTATTAGCGACGTATACAACTATACGTCACTAATGCACTATCGTATTAGCAATGTATACACGTATGTGTTGCTAATACATAGACTTATTAGTGACATATACGTATATGCGTCGCTAATACTCTTTTTTTAAATAAAAATAAAAAAATATCTCCCTATTTCCCTCTCATTTCTCTCTTCCCTCTCCTCTCTCTCTTCCCTCCCCTCCCTCTCCTCTCTCTCTTCCCTCCCCTCCCTCTCTCTCTCTTCCCTTGCTCTCTCTCTCTCTCTTCCCTCGCTCCTCTCTCTCTCCCCTCCCTCCCATCTTTCTCTCCCCTCCTCTCTGTCTCTCCCATCCTCCCTCTCTGTCTCTCCCCATCTCTCTCTCCCCCTCCCTAGCTCTCTCTCTTCCTCTCTCTCTCCCTCTTCCCATCTCTTCCTACCTCCTTTCTTTGATCTCTCCTCTCACTATCTCTCTTCACTCTCTCTCTTTTATTATAAATTATATCTTAAAATTTTAATCTATTATAGACACTGTCTTTTATTAAAAAATTAATGTTTATTTATTATTTATACAAATAGTCAATATATAAGAAAATATATTATATTTTGAAAAATTAATTCAAATGTTTTTAAATTTTGTAAAATAATTATTTATTAATTAGCGAATCATGGTTAAAAACGTCGCTATTTGTTCTAAATTTTAAATTTCTTATTTTAAATTCAAAATTATTAGCGATGCTTTTTAACATGCGTCACTATTGTTAAAATTATTAGTGACACTTAAGAAAAAGCATCACTAATAATTTTAAATTTTTTTAAAAAAAATAATAACATAACTATTATTGACGCATAATATAAAGTGTCGCTAAAAGTCATATATTAGCGACGCATAATATTAAGTGTCGCTAATAGTGAATCTATTAGCGACGCTTAAGTGATGCTTTTTTATATGTTGTTATTATTAATTTTTAGCGATGTTTATTGTTGTGTTGCTAATAGTATATTTTGTTATATTGATAACACCATAACCAATTCCCACAAAGAAAATCTTGGAGTGCAAAGAAGGCATTGAAGCTTGTTCATTCCGACATTTGTGGGCCAATAACGCCATTTCTAATGGAGGTAAAAGATATATAATTACCTTCATTGATGATTAGAGTTGCAAGATTTGGGTTTATTTTTTGCAAGAAAAATCTTAGGCCTTTGTAGCTTTTAAAAGATATCAATCTCTTGTTGAGAAAGAAGTTGGCAACTCAATAAAAGTTCTTCTCACGAATCGCGGTGGAGAATATAACTCACATGAATTTGCAGTTTTTTGTGAGAGCTATGGAATCAAGAGACAACTTACAGCAGCTTATACACCCCTACAAAATGGTGTTTGCGAGAGGAAGAACTACACTATTATGAATATGGTGCGAAGCCTTTTGACAACAAGTGGCATTCCAAAAAGTTTCTGGCTTGAAGCAGTTAATTGGAGCATTCATATATTGAACAGAAGCCCCACACTTGCTGTTCAAAATATGACACCAATGGAGCATGGAGCGGAAGGAAACCTGTTGTAGACCATTTCCAGATTTTTGGGTGTATTGCCTATGCCCATATTCCGATGAGAAGAGGAGGAAGCTAGATAACAAGGGAGCAAAATGCATTTTTCTTGGTGTTAGTGATAAGTCAAAAGCTTATAAACTGTACAATCTTAGCACCATGAAAATTGTCATTAGCTGTGATGTGGTATTTGATGAAAAAAACACCTGGTTATGGAATCAAAATGGTGTTAAAGAATATATTCAAGCAGATTTTGATTCTGATGAGAAAGGGCAGGAGCCTATGGAGAATATGCAAGAAGATCAAGTCACTCAAAATGCTCCAATAGCTGATCAACGCCCACTTGCAGCTGAATCATGAAGGCATCAACGTGTTTAAAGAAGACCGGCATGGATGTCTGATTATGATGTAATTGGAATTGACCAAGGTGATGACCCACTAACACATTTCCTCAACATGTCGAGCATGATTTCAAATGTTTAGTTGATGTGGTGAGGGCATTGGGGAGGGAGAACCAGAGGCTGATCTCGTTGAAACGGACCATGAGAGGAGCTCGAGTGAAGGAAAAAAATTGTATGAGAAACTTTTGAGACAACTTTTTAGAACATCTAACAACTTAGATTAAACCAAATGGAGAAATTAATATGGAACAATAATATTTTTTAATTGGAGCTATTAATATAGGACAATGGGAGTATATATCTATATAGAGCACTACAAACCACTAGTCCCCTAGCGGGGAATTTTTAGCAAGGGTGGAAAAAAGCTATGTGCTAATACGGGTTTATAGAGGGGGTTTATCGTGGCCCCCAATAGAGTCACTTAGCGGGGGAATGAGAAAAGCCCCTGCGAAAGCACAACTAGAGGAGAGATGCCACAATCAAGCAAGAGAACACTCCTCCAAACTCGCTGCTCGTGGTTGCAGAAGAGCGCACAATAGATGTGGATCTGCGTAAGCAGTGATGACATATTATAGCAGGGAGAATTGAGAGGGGCAATCAACGAGAGGACTCCTTCAAAACAGCCGCTGGAGGCTGGATTTCTGGCGCTTAACCCCTGCGAAAGAATTTGCTGCGGCATGGTGGGATGAAATCCCACTAATTTTGTTTAGCACGATTGGTGAGAGTGAAAATTCCATAATCTTCCCATGCGAAAATACTCCCTTTGCTAGATCGATCTCCAATGTATTATATGAGGAAAGTATTGAGGACTTGATTAAAGGCAGAGGAAACGTCTAGGCAATTGAAGTTTTCTGGGGTTTTTTTTGGTGTGAGGGCTTCAATGGTAATCTTTTTATTTTTGATTTCTTTATGTTAAGTTTGCTAATTTATCTCTTGAACTTTTGGGTTGACTTTTTTTAATATATATTCTATTTTAATTTGCATTTTTTTATATTTGGGTTATGTTATGTTTGATTAATATATGTTCCGTTTTTTCTCTCTTTTCAAAGCAAGGATAGACTTTTACCATTTAAAAGTAGGGCCGCCAATGGAATGATATGGTTATGTATAACCTATTCCATTACCATAACCATTTCTCAAATCTTTATCCACAAATGTTCCATTAAGTAAATGGTATAAGTACTTCCATAACCGTTCATTCTACTAATAATTGGCCACTTAATCGGATAGCCATTATCTGTTACATTTTTTAAATGTACTGAAAAAAGGCTAAAATAAATATTTTTTATTCAATTAATTATATATTACTAAGGTAAAAAATTAACATCATTACTACTGCTATTTATACTTGTTGCAAATAAATTACAATGATTAAACATGAAATGTAAATGGATATATATATATATATATATATATATATATATATATATATATATATATATATATATATATATATATATTAAGCATATATACATAATAAAACTATTTATTTTCTAATAATTAATTCCTATCATATGAGGCTAACTCCAAGACATCCATCTACTTCCTGTTTTATAAGAATCCCAAATGTGAGAAGTATAACAATTGCTTTCTTACAGCCAACTGTCTTCAAAGGTATATTATAGGTAAAAATGTGACTACATATAGTGATGCACATCATCTATTAATGCCTCTTTGAAGTAATATTTTAAAGCTCAGTCAAGACCCCAACTCATATTAGTGGCTGGGCTAGGTCAACCTAGGTTGACCGAATGATGACATCATCACCTAAAAAAATTTAAAGGAGTCCCCCCGTATTTTAAAAAAAATTTCACTTGAACCTATTCAAAGTTTCACTTAAACCTGTCTGGTCATTCAAAACTTATTGATTCTAACCTATTTCAATAACTAATCATTCCAAATTTTGCAATCTCATATACAAACATGATTCATATCATAATCAGAATATATACCAAATCTCAAAATAAACTACCTACATCACTCATTCAATGTTAAGCCAGCCAACACTCAAACCAAGTTAGTTCAAGATGGGCTAAACAAGAGTGTGATTCTATCAACCCAAGTTCAAGCTTTGAATTTAGCTAACTTAAGTCTGGCCTCAAGTAGAATAGAGCTGACTCAACAATCATACTCCAAACCAACCAATCATTTCCTTACACAAACAAACACTCTATAAGTTTAATTATTAAAAACAAAAAAAGACTCATGTGTTAGAGTTATCAAAATGGAATCTAAATTAACCTAAGAGTCACAAAAATATTTTGTACAATGTCTATATAACTAGTTAAGATTTTAGCACATATGATTAAAGATGAACAATGACCTAATGAGACCAAAAAAATTAGACAAAGTAACCAAATGGGAAACATCGAAGTAAAGTGAGCTTAAGAGAATATAAAATATAAATTGTAAATGAATATTTTTTTATAAAAAATACAGTTAGATATGAAATGCTAGAAAGAGCAAATCATCTTCCAAGTAGCAGCTTATAACAACTATAATGAATAGTTGTAAGTAGTTAAATTAATTAAATAAATATTTGGGATTTGAATGATATCTTTCATTAAGTAAATCGCTGTGGTGAATCATGACATGAAAATTATTGTAAAAGACCATAAGTCAATCTCTTTTGAAATTAAACCACTTAAGACTAATGAATGTATATATATATATATATATATATATATATATATATATATAACTTTTAAATATGACAAACGGGTAATGGATAAATGGGTATGAAAGAACTTTTTTTATTACTTTCTTTTTAGATAACGGTCGGATAAAATTATTCTCTTATTTACCTATCGAATAAATTTAACCATATCATTTAACTTCTTAACATTATGGTATAGATGGTAGAACGGGTATCATTGGCAACCTTATTTAAAAGTGCTGATATTAACCTGCAATTAAATTTCTTTTGCCTTATTATTTTTTATTGAGAATGTTGCATGTGCAATAAGGCCTTTTATTAGAGCACGTTTCACCTTCCCATTTAGGACTTATTTGTCAATCAATTCAAAAGTGTTGATAATAGCATGCAATTGAGGTATTAAATTTCTTTTGCCTTATTAGAGCACATTTCCTATAAATATTTCTCATCTTTTTCTTTTTCTAGGGGAAAGATGTGTGCAAAGTGCTCATAAGTCGAACAATCAGAACTGAGGTATTCACGTTATATTTTGATGATTTAGTATATATTGACTATTATATTTTTTGTCCCACTAGCTCTCCCATTGTGGGTCTTCTTATATGAGACTACTCATGAGCATATGATAAGCAACAAACATAAAGTCTATGTTCTTGTACTACTTCAAAGCTTCCCTAAGGGTAAGATGTGCAGCCAGAGCCAATCATGTTTCTGTTCTCCTCATTTTGTGTTGAGATTAGCTGTGAAATTTTATCATCTGATACATGGGGTGGTTAAAATGTTTATGTGATGAGTTTAGAATTTGTAGTGTTTGCATGCACCTGGTATCTTGCAGACATAGAAATTATAGGCTTAACCCTTTTGCTGCTTGGAAAGCTACTACTAGTAAACCATAAATATGGCTTGTCAGCCAATTGTTATGTCTGGTTTAGTGTTCCACTCCTGAAGTTGGTTAAATCTTTATTTTTTAAAATAGTAAGATTATAGTGCTCAAAGAAGGGGGTAGACTATCTATAATTGTATATTGACATAGGAATATAATCCTCTTTTTTTAATAAATCTTTCTCTGAGCAAAATGGGGCCCAAAAAGTTAGACGAAACATGAACAAGCAGTAGAGTAACAAAACTGCTAGGCAAAACTAGAAATTTCATACTATAAATGCAAGTTTCATATGTTCCCCACAGTTCAAGACCAGAACTCAGCTTAAGAAATGTCAGTATATGAGATTGTTTTGACTGTTTGAATACGGATGGATGTCTAGTGTCAGTATCAAGTTAAATTACCATGAGAGAGAGAGATGACAGCTCCCTAAAATTATTAACCAAAAAATGTTCAACAATTTTTTCGAGAAATTATTTTATGCTCAAAATATTTCTTAATGAATCTGAAAAATATGGGAATGTTCACATTTATGTTTTCGTCAATCCATCGAAAAGTACAAATGAAAAATTTCTTCTTTGCCCTAACAGAAGGATCATGATGCTTCTTAAAATTTGTAAAGGAAACAAGTTTGAGCACAAATTATTGCAACATCCTTGAGGAAAAATGCTGCAAAATTGCCTATGATTTAAAAATGCCCCTAAATCCATAACAATTATCTGGATTTTGATGGCAGCAGCTTCTTTTCTGGATCTGACTGAATTTCTTGTCACAGTTGTAAGTTGCACGATTCCAGCTGCTGCAGAGTGAAATTAGTCATGCTTTTCATTCGGGTGTACCAATATGGCAGGGGATGTTTCCATAGAAGATGAAATAGGATTTCCAGGTTTTGGTTTGCCAAACCCTCATTTCTTCTTCGGTTTATTGGTATTTCTTCCCATAGAATCTTACAAGCAAGCATATTTTAAGGTATATATGTCCTTATGTGTTCTTTTGTTATTGGATATTATTGTTTTCAAAATTGATCTCTTCCTTCTAAATGCATAGGTTTAGTCATTAGTCATTGGTAGATCCTTTCACTGATTTTTGCATTGGGTTGTTTATTGTGGTCTAGATCTATAAACTATCTATTTCTATTTCGTTCCTCACGCTAACTGCTCAGAATTAGAAGTCTCAAAGTTAACAAGACTTGTACTTTCATGTACCTGTGCCAGCCCTACAAAATAGAACAAATATATATTAAAATCAATTAAAAGAACCATAAAGAAAGTGTTGTACTCAGTTAAAATTCGGTATTCTTTTTAGAATTTGCTGGCTGCTGCTCTTTGCTTCTTAGCTTCTAACCCGGTTTTCTACATTAAGTATGAAGCTCGCCATACTTTCCTTTTATTTTCTATCTTTACTTTATAAAAAAAAATCCACTTGGCCACTACTATGAGTTGTTAGTTGCAATTTTATTGACTACTGATATAATTGAGCTAATTTGTAAAAAATGGACTTCTTCAATCTGTGAAAATGAAAAAGTCTCATACTCTATACGCCAATGGGATACGACCTTGTGACCCCAAAGAATGGATGAATTGGGACTTTGTGTCACAACCTGAGCCTTGAGAAGAGTCCAAAGGCCTTCAACACCATCGGAGTGCACCTCAGCTCAAGCTGTGACAATACAATAACATATAATATAAGGGATAAAGAATTTAATCTGAAACATGAATAACTTTTTCATAACTTTTATTGAATCAAATCAAATGCGTTTCACCCAAGGGTGTTCATCTGCAACTACAAAGTAAATACTTGACCTACTCATAAACATTAAAATCAAACTACTCCTAAATTTTATGCTCAACCCTGTGGACGGAAACTCTACCCTTCCTTAGCATTCCTACACATCCAAATTTGCAAACAAACCTGCGCACAAAAATACCCCCAGTGGAACGGACATTCCACCCGTGAGCCAAAGCTCTGTGATAATACCTCAAATAGAGCATGTGTTGTAATTTAGCATTCACCATTCATACAATGACAAGGATTCATATTCAAACTCGGCATAATATATCTATACATAACCATCATATATGCATGATCATTTTAATTCAACATTCACATAATTATTCATTGTAACATAAGTTTGCATAATCACCGTATGCCTCACAACACATAAAACACATCCAAACTATTCCCCATATCACCTAGAGAATTTAGTTGTCATCTGTAGGTTGCGTCGGTGTGAAAACGCCGTGAGTGGTCATATGCGTGCACTCATAATGACAAGTAAAAACCGGGAGGGAACTGCCAAAGGCTAGGTCTACTCTCATCCCTAAGTGGCACCTGGGTAAAATTATTATCTTATTTCGGAAGGTAAGGCCCTACACCCTGACCTTAACTCCCCTTGTTCAGCCTCTCTCTTAGGTTGGTTCTTAATTCCTGCTCTACCATTTATGCAATGCAACACTCTCACATGCCCATAAGAAGAGAAAATAGATTCTATACAATTCAAATCAAAATGACAACTTTCAAGATTCATCCATATCATCTATTTAACTCATCAACTTGTCATAACATATATATGCACTATTTACCCATAGTTGGTATTTGACCCAATTCATCACAACCTACAGAGAGTAGCAATTATACATATACATATCTATATCAAACAATCAACATATCGCATCTCTCTTGAGTATAACATGTAACATCTTATAATTAAATCACAACTCATGCATATGACTACCTCTGCACTTGATACATATCTAATTCAAGCCATATCTCATATATGAGCACAATTTCTATAAATTGAATCAAACAACAAGAGAACAATGTATACATTCACCCATTTCATATATAGATGTTAGGCAACATATTTTCCATACATTGGACAAAGCCTCATTCTCAACTCAGCTTGTGTCTCATCTATTTATAACGCTTGTATTTACTGCAGAACGTATCACATATATAGAAATAATGCAGACATACACCACACATATAAAGAATATTTCACAACAAACCTAGCATGTAGAATTTATTTCACACATGCATATAGAACCATAATTAATCAATGATTCATGCTAGAAAACAAGCAATGTTATAGGTGAGGGTCCTCACCTATGCCTACTCCAAAGCTTACACCCAAAAGCTACTCTCTCCTCTAAAACCTAACATAAAAATCCAACTCAATGCTCTAATTAAAGGCTGAGAATAATAAATTGTAAATGCATAAAATTGAGGAAGAAAAGACATGATGTTGGGCATTCTCGCTTGCCCCAAATCTGCTGTGAATAGTTATTTCGGGATTAGAGGAGGAATGGGTTATCCAAATCAGGGAAGAAGACACAAAATTTTGCCCAAAAGCTTACCTTTCTTGCTTTCCCTTCGCAGCCCAACCCTCTCGTTGTCCAAAACCACCCTCATGACTGACGCTGGCCGCCGGAGAAGAGGAAGGGAAAGGTTGGGGTGAGTTCTATGGAAGGAGGGGAAGGGAGATGGGCTGCAAGAGAGGGAAAGGATGCTGAGAGAGAGATGCAGGGAGGAGTGGAAAGTCGCTGGCTGGGAGAGAAGGACCTTCTCTTCTCAGGCAGCGGCTAGGGCTGGAGCTGGGGGAGAAGAAAGTTTTTCCCTCCCCCGACGCTACATAGTCCTAAGTTCCTAGACCGGGTTCAAGCAGGTAATAAAAAAAAAGAGCCCGGTTATTTCAAAACACAGCTTTACAATCCACCCACCTTAAAACAAACTTCATCCTCGAAGTTTAACTTGCACTTGCAAAGAGCTGAGGGTACTTCTCTTTCATGTCCTCTTCACACTCCCATGTACTTTCCTCGATCCCATGGTTCTTCCAAAGAACCTTCACTAGGGTGAGATTCTTTCTTTGCAGCCGGTGCTCCTTCCTTTCTATAATTTGAACCAGTTCTTCAACATAAGATGTGTCTGCTTGCACTTCTTGGGGTTCATAGCTAACCACGTGACTAGGATCTCTGTTGCACTTTCTTAACACCGACACATGAAACACGTTGTGGATGTTAGAAAGTTTAGGAGGCAGTGCAAGACGATATGTTGCTGCCCCAACATGCTCTAAGATCTCAAACGGGCCAATGAAACGAGGAGACAACTTCCCCTTCATTCCAAAATGCATCACACCCTTTGCTGGAGATATCTTCAAAAAGACTGAATCCCCAATCTCAAACTCCAACTCTCTACGTTGATTGTCTGCATACTTCTTCTGTCGACTTTGAGCTGTCTGCAACCTCTTGCGAATAGTTTGAATGATCTCCAATGACTGTTGCACTAACTCTAGGCCAGTTAGCTGTCGTTCTCCCACCTCTTCCCAACATAATGGTGACCGACATGGTCTACCATATAGAGCTTCGAAGGGTGCCATCTCAATACTAGCTTGATAGTTGTTATTATAAGCAAACTCAACTAATGGCAAATGACTATCCCAATTACCTCCCCAATCAAGGATACATGCTCTAAGCATATCTTCTAATGTCTTGATGGTTCGTTTTGATTGCCCATCAGTCTGAGGGTGGAAGGCAGTACTAAAGTGAGTTGAAGGGCCCATTGCCTTTTGAAAACTCTGCCAAAACCCTGATGTAAATCTACAATCTGATACAATCGACACCGGTACTCCATGCAGTCGAACAATTTCCTTGACATAAAGAGTGGCCAAAGAATCTAGAGAGGCATTTGTCTTAATAGCTAAGAAGTGGACTAACTTGGTGAGTCTATCAACAATTACCCAAACTGCATCATTTCCCTTTAGTGTCATTGGCAACCCCATGACGAAATCCATAGCAATGTTTTCCCACTTCCACTCTGGTGTCGGTAATGGTTGTAGCATTCCTCCTGGTCTTCTATGTTCAGCTTTGACTTGTTGGCATACTAGGCATTTAGAGACAAAGGAGGCAATATCTCTCTTCATGCCATTCCACCAAAAGCCACGCTTTAGGTCTTGATACATCTTTGTGCTCCCTGGATGAATAGAATATTTGGAATTATGAGCTTCAGATAATATCTCCTTCAGTTCTTCATTGTTGGGCACGCACAACCTTCCCTCAAATACTAAAACTCCATCAAGTCGGACTTCAAAGCGTGGGCATGGCTTGTGTGCAATCTTCTCCACTAGTGCTTTAGTTTTAGCATCCTCCTTTTGAGATTCTTTTACTCGAACCGACAATGATGAACAAATGGAAAGATGTGCTAACAGCTTCTTTGTGTCATCAACTGACAATTCTGGCTTACATTCAGAAACCTCCTCAAGTAATTTCTACTGATGTAGTCTTGTCAAAATAGCATTATATGCTGATTTCCGGCTGAGTGTATTGGCTACTACATTTGCTTTCCCTAGGTGGTATGCAATGGTGAAATTGTAGTCCTTTAAGAACGCAATCCACTTCCTCTGCTGCATGTTGAGATCTTTCAGAGAAAACAAATATTTAAGACTTTTATGATTAGTAAAAACTTCAAATTGAGCACCATAAAGATAAGGCCGCCAAATCTTCAACGCGAACACCATTCCTGCAAGCTCCAAGTCATGAGTTGGGTAATTTTGTTCATGGCTCTTCAACTGTCGAGATGCATATGCTACAACCTTCCCATGCTGCATAAGTACACAACCCAATCCCTTCTTGGATGCATCATTGTAGATGATAAATCCATTTGTCCCGCTAGGTAGGGTCAACACTTGTGCAGATGTCAATTTCTCCTTCAACTCCTGGAAGCTAGCTTCACATTCATCGCTCCATTCGTGCTTGGCATTCTTCCGTGTGAGCTTTGTAAGTGGTGCTGCAATGGTAGAGAAACTTGAGATGAATCGCCTATAATATCCTACCAGTCTTAGGAAGCTTCTGATCTCTGTAGAATTCTTTGGTCTCTCCCACTTGAGCACTGCTTCAACCTTCAGCGGATCCTCTGCTATTCCATCTTTGGAGATCACATGTCCCATAAATACCACCTGATCTAGCCAGAACTCACACTTGTTAAACTTCGCATACAACTGGTTCTCCCTTAGCGTATGCAATGCAATACGGAGGTGTTCCTCGTGCTTTGATTTGCTAGAAGAATAGATCAATATGTCATCCACGAAGACAATAACAAATCTATCCAGATATGGGCGGAAGACCATGTTCATCAAGTCCTTAAAAGAAGCCGGAGCATTCGTTAGTCCAAAGGGCAGAAGACCATGTTCATCAAGGAATTCATAATGCCCATACCTTGTACGGAAAGCAGTCATCTGAACATCCTCCTCTTTGATTCGCAACTGATGGTAGCCTGACCTAAGATCAATCTTAGAAAAGACTTTGGCATTCTGAAGTTGATCAAATAGATCATCAATTCTTGGTAATGGGTATCTGTTCTTGATTGTCATATGATTCAACAGTCGGTAATCAATACACAACCTTAAGGAACCATCCTTTTTCCACACGAATAAGACAAGAGCACCCCAAGGTGAGATGCTTGGCATGATAAAACCTTTCTCTAGCAACTCTTGCAATTGAGTTTTGAGTAGTTGGCACCATTCTGTAGGGTGCTTTGGAAATCAGAGTCGCCTCAGGCAGTAAGTTGATGTTGAACTCAATTTCTCTAGTTGGTGGTAATCCTGGCAAGTCATTAGGAAACACATCTGCATACTCCTTAACTACTGGAATAACATCCATAGTTACATTAAAATCTCCTTCAACCACAACGCTTGCTAAGTAGGTAGGATACCCCTTGTGCATTAATTTCCTAGCCTTAATTGTAGAGATAAGAAAAGAACTACTAACCCATCGCATCCCTTTAAATTGAAAAGATTCAAGATCTAGAATATTCAAAGTAACTCGCTTCTTTCGACAATCTAAGGTAGCATGGAACCTAGTCATCATATCCATCCCAAAAAATACATCAAAATCAGTCATGTCCAGAATTATCAAATCCATAGACAAGTCCTGACCTCCAATGACCAAAGGAACATTCCCAAGAAATTCATCCACCCTCAAGCCAGTAGACGGTGTAGCAATAACCATTGGATTTGGAAGCATCTTCGGTTTAACTTCTAACTCTAAAGCAAACTTAGGATAAATGAATGAATGAGTGGAGCCAGAATCAAATAAAACCTTTGCTTCTTTTGAAGCAACAATAAGAATACCTTCAATAACTGCATTTGAATTTTCAACTTCCTTTGCTGTGATTGCATGAACTCTGCCTTGCACGACATTCCTCTGTTCTCCCTGATATGGCCTATGGGTGCATCCCTCCTTGGCGCCTGAGGTTGTTTGAATGTCTTATTTGCATTGTTAGGACAATCTTTCTGAATGTGACCAGGCTTCCCGCACTTGTAACACACTTTCTGACCAGCCAAACAAGGTCTCTCCCCATGGTTTTTCTGACATTTTGGGCAAACATGTTGGCTCCTCTGATTAGTCCTTGTGAAATTGTTATTGTTTCCACTGCCTCACTGATTGTTGTTGCCACCACTCTTCATATTGTCATTGGTCTTCTGCCACTGGTTCTTTGTGTTGGTGTTGTGTTGATCATCATCTCTGCCCCTCTTGATTTGTTCTCTTTTCTTGGTGAAGTCTGCATTTTCCTTCTCCACCATAGTATCACTATCCACTGCATCAGCTAGGTTCCGATGAAGCACACCTGCTAGTTTCCCCCCGATAGCTGGCTTTAGACCCCACATGAAGTCTCTTGCACGTTCTACTGCTGTAGAATTTGAGTTGGCAAACTGCTCTAGCTCAAGAAACTTTGCTTGATACTTTGCCACCATCATGTTCCCCTGACTAAGGTTGAGAAATTTCTTTTTCAGGTCATGTCGCACTAGTTCAAAGAAAATTTTCTCATTGAACTCAACCAAAAATTCTTCCCAACTGATGTCTTCCAGGTTTACAAACTTCAGTTGCCTAGTGGAGTCCCACCAGACTTCAGCTTCCCCCTCCAGCATGAATGTAGCAAATTGTCTTCTGCTACTCAGTGCATCCCATGACCTTGAAAAATTTTCTCCATCTGACGCCGCCACATGTCTGCTTCCAAGGGCTTTGCCTCTCCCTTGAAGCTAGGAGGACTATACTTCTTGAATTTCTCCATGGTAGGTGTTGCATCATTTGCTCCCCACCTTTTAGGTTCTCCACTTGATTGCCCTTGCTGTTGTTGGACTTGCGCCTGGACTATATTCACTAGTCCTTCTACTGTGGCTCTCATCTGGTCCATCTGATGGCTCATCGTGGCATTCCTAGTACCGTGAGGTCTCCCGTCGTCTGCCATCACTAATCTACAACAAGGTAACCTTATCTAAATTCACATAAATTCAACACATCACAAAATTCATCACATCATAAAAATCACACATCAACATTCTAATCGTCTCACACGTTCCTAAATTTTGTTCTAACATATTAGTCATTAATCCCCTTACCCCCTTTTCTAAATTTTAGGATTATGCTATCATATTTATTTTTCATTCTTAATCCCCTAAGCTCCGATACCATTTTGTCACGACCTGAGCCTTGAGAAGAGTCCAAAGACCTTCAACACCATCGGAGTGCACCTGAGCTCAAGCTGTGACAATACAATAACATATACTACAAGGGATAAAGAATTTAATCTGAAACATGAATAACTTTTTCATAACTTTTATTGAATCAAATCAAATGAGTTTCACCCAAGGGTGTTCATCTGCAACTACAAAGTAAACACTTGACCTACTCATAAGCATTAAAATCAAACTACTCCAAAATTCTATGCTCAACCCTGTGAAAAGAAACTCTACCCTTCCTTAGCGTTCCTACGCATCCAAATCTGCAAACAAACCTGCGCACAAAAATACGCTTGGTGGAACAGACATTCCACCCGTGAGCCAAATCTCTGTAATAATACCGCAAACAGAACATGTCTTGTAATTTAGCATTCACCATTCATACAATGACAAGGATTCATATTCAAACTCAGCATAGTATATCTATACATAACCATCATATATGCATGATCATTTTAATTCAATATTCACATAATTATTCATTGTAACATAAGTTTGCATAATCACCATATGCCTTGCAAAACATAAAACACACACAACCTATTCCCCATATCACCTAGAGAATTTAGCTATGATCTGTGGGTTGCGTCGGTGCGAAAACTCCATGACTGGTCATACGCGTGCATTCGTAATGACACGTAAAAACCGGGAGGGAACTGCCAAAGGCTGGGGTCCACCCTCATCCCTATGTGGCACCTGGGTAAAATTATTATCTTATTTATGAAGTTAAGGCCCTACACCCTGACCTTCACTCCCCTTGTTCAACCTCTCTCTTAGGTTGGTTCTTAATTCCTGCTCTACCATTTATGCAATGCAACACTCTCACATGCCCATAAGAAGAGAAAATAGATTTTATACAATTCAAATCAAAATGACAACTTTCATGATTTATCCATATCATCTATTTAACTCATCAACCTGTCATAACATATATATGCATTATTTACCCATAGTTGGTATTTGACCCAATTCATCACAACCTGCAAAGAGTAGCAAGCATACATATACATATCTATATCAAACAATCAACATTTTACATCTCTCTTGAGTATAACATGTAACATCTTATAATTAAATCACAACTCATGCATATGACTACCTCTGCACATGATACATATCTAATTCAAGTCATATCTCATATATGAGTACCATTTCTATAAATTGAATCAAACAACAAGAGAACAATGTATACATTCACCCATTTCATATATAAACGTTAGGCAACATATTTTCCATACATTAGACAAAGCCTCATTCTCAACTCAGCTTGTGTCTCATCTATTTATAACGCTTGTATTTACTGTAGAACGTATCATATATATAGAAATAGTGCAAACATACACCACACATATAAAGAATATTTCACAACAAACCTAGCATGAAGAATTTATTTCACATATGCATATAGAACCATAATTAATCAACGATTCATGCTAGAAAATAAGTAATGTTATAGGCGAGGGTCCTCACCTAAGTCTACTCCAAAGCTTACGCCCAAAAGCTACATTTCTCCTCTAAAACCTAACATAAAAATCCAAATCAATGCTCTAATTAAGGGCTGAGAATAATAAATTGTAATTGCATAAAATTGAGGAAGAAAAGACATGATGTTGGGCATTCTCACTTGCCCCAAATCTACTATGAATAGTGATTTCAGGATTAGAGGGGGAATGGGTTATCCAAATTAGGGAAGAAGGCACAAAATTCTGCCCAAAAACTTACCTCTCTTGCTTTCCCTTCGCAGCCCAGCCCTCTCGTTGTCCAAAACCACCCTCACGACCGTTGCTGGCCGCTGGAATCCTCCTTGAGTGGTGCTGCCCGCCAGAGAAGAGGAAGAGAAAGGTTGGGGTGAGTTCTATGGAAGGAGGGGAAGGGAGATGGGCTGCGAGAGAGGGAAAGGACGCTGAGAGAGAGAGATGTAGGGAGGAGTGGAGAGTCGCTGGCTGGGAGAGAAGGACCTTTTCTTCTCAGGCAGCGGCTAGGGCTGGGGCTGGGGGAGAAGAAAGTTTTTCTCTCCCCCGACGCTACATAAATTTAATCCCGAGTCCTAAGTTCCTGGACCAGGTTCAAGCAGGTAATAAAAAAAAAGAGCCCAGTTATTTCAAAACACGGCTTTACACTTTGACTATTAATAGTTATCTTTATTGCTTATTATGATTTTAGTACTTCAATTCAGATCGATTCTTCCTCCACTATTTCAATTCAAGAGATCTAGAATTTGATTCTTCCTTGAGTATATTGAGTAGTGAACCCACCTCTGTACATGCTGATAAGTGTAGAACACAATCCATAGCTTCTTCTACAAGGGCTGAGTTATCAAGTTTGTTATGGTTTATCTTCTACTATAATTGATTTTGTGAGGGGTGTGGGGTTCATTAGTTGTAGTTTATTTCTCATTACTTGCTGAGAATTTTTTGAAGCCGCTAGTAATGAAGTTATCACATAACAGAGCATGGTTGTGGGTATTTTGGCAAGAAATAATACTCCTATCCCATAATAAGTGGCTGGATTATAAAACTTTATAGCAGTGGGATTCTGCGTACTGTGGATTGTGGATTAGAAAACTTGATGACATAGCTAGATGAAGAACCACATAGCTAGTGGAGTGCTCGTATTCTATGGAGTAGGCGAACAAGTTTAATACGGAATCGAGTAGCCTCAAGCTTTCTCCTCTCCTCATTTGCGCACCTAAATAAGCGTGCAAGGAAGACAAATGCAGCTCATTGTTGGCTTGTGCACACCAAGAAGATGTAGAGTGGTGGCGCAGTGGAAGAGTGGGGTGGTGCAATTGAGAAAATCCCGTTTTTTACAAAATCTCCATGCATGAAAATAAAAATCAAGCAAACATAAGCAATAAACAAGTATGGGGAATATATGATAATTAAAATTGAATCAAGAGGAAGAATACAAACTGACCTTGAGGCTGATTTACCTCGGGACGCCCTTCAACCTTCAACTTGGCGCTGGTGCACAATTGAATATTAATTCAATAAAGAAAATAAGGGAAATATCTTGTCTAAGTATGTATGGATCCCTCAAATCCCTTTCAATAGATTGAAGAGTCTTTAATGAGCGCCCTAAGCCCTCTTTGGATTTCTTTCTTTAATCAAGTTAGTGACATGCTTTCCAATGCCCAATCCACGCAAAGGAGGACTATGAGGAAGGAGAGGGACGGGGTGGCCAGTCTTGCTACAAAAAAAAAACTATCACTAGCAATGCAACAATAGCGATAGCTCTGAATAGCAATTATATGTGACAACTATCTCTCATAGTCGTCACTATTGATCATTATATGCAATAGTTATAGTCGTTGCTGATGACTCGAATAACCTATTTTCTGCTCATTTTCCCACTAGTTAAATTTAGTCGTTGCCATTGATCAATTTTATGTGACAACCATTGCATTTGGTTGTCACAGAAAACTTTATCTAGCCATTGGGATTGGTCATCGCTAATAAACTATCATTAGCAACAACCAGTCTTAGATGTCCATCATGATAATATTATGAGCGCTGATGATCCCGTTTACCCCCACTTTTTCCCTGCCCTCCCTCTTCCCCCCATGAGAAATTCTTCAGTGTGCATCGCCCACCCTGGTGGCCATGTATTTCACCATTCACCATTCCAAGTTCCATCTTGTTGGGATATTATATAGAAAATCCCTAATGTCCAACTCGTATTTCAACAAAATAAACGTAGCAAATATATCACCAAACAACCAAGCAGAATAGATAAAGAGACACAAAATTTTAATGTAGAAAAACCCCTCAAATCAAGGGTAAAAAACCACGGGGCGAATCAGCCCAATTAAGCAATCCACTATGATAAGGTTTAATACGACCACAATTAAACCTTCAATTAGTTTTAATTCTCCCTCTTACAGATCAATTCTTTATCATAAAGATAAACTAAAACAATGAGTATGGAAAACCTGAGAAGTCGTTGAGTCTTCTCTTTTTCTCCCCTTGTACAAAAGATGCACCATTGAACTATGAAAAACTGATCTGAATAACTGGGATGAAGATGATGAGTGTATCTCCCGTTCCGGTGTCGCTTTTTAGCACAAATACTCTTTCACAATTGCCTACCTCTTCTATTCATACACACAAGAAAGGAGAAGTTTTCTCCACTCTGTTTTACACACAAAACAGAAAACTTTGCCTCGGTTTCATTTTGACGCACTCACGAAGAACCTTCTGATTTTCGTCATGCATCATTGCTTTGCCTCGGTTTCGTTTAATATATACTTGCCCACTTTTATGAGAAAATGTCCTGGCCTCGGTTTTGTCTTTTCCACGAGTCATACCCATACATGAAACCACATACACGACACTTTGATTCTTATCATGCAGTTCCTGAAATCTTGCTGGAAAGATTTCTCAAACCGAATCAATAACGTGGGTGGGGCCCATCATGGGGTGGACCCCAAACCACAACAATCTCCCCCTCCAGCCCTTGAGGGAGACTCATCCCGACATAGAGACTCAGTGTGAGTCCATGCCGACCATCTCAATGTAAAGATCATGCTTGTCTATTGAAACTGTCTTCATCATCATGTCTGACGAATTCCTGTCTGTGTGAACTTTCTCAAGAGACATATCACCATTCTCCAACACATCCTTGATCCAATGATATCTTAGATCAATGTGTTTTGCCCTACTGTGGTAAGTGACATTCTTGCTCAGGTCAAGTGCACTCTGATTATCACATAAAAGCACATACTTCTTCTGAGTCAACCCCAACTCACTTAGGAACCTCTTCAACCACAATAGCTCCTTGCTAGCCTCTGTTGCTACAATATACTTTGCCTCTGCTATAGATAGAGCAACACACTTTTTTAGTCTTGATTACCATGATATATCTCCCCCTGCAAAAGTAAATAGGTAGCCCGAAGTAGATATCCTTCCATCAAGTTCTCCTGCCCAATCTACATCTGTGTAGCCTTCTAATATTGGTTTTGAACCACCAAAACATAAACATAGCTTAGTAGATCCTCTCAAGTACCTCAGAATCCACTTCACTACTGCCCAATGTTCTTTACCTAGATTGGCAAGAAACTTGCTCACAACACCAACTACATAAGCAATATCTGACTTGTACACACCATAGCATACATAAGACTGCTCATTGCAAATGCATAAGGAATCTTTTTCATTTCCTCAATCTCCATTCCACTTAAGTCACTCTTCTTTAGTTTGAATTGACTCCCAAGTAGAACACTAACTGGCTTAGCATTATTTATGTTGAACTTTGCAAGTACCTTCTCAATATACTTTTTCTGTGACACCCATAGCTTCCTAGCTTTCCTGTCACGCTGAATAGACATACCCAAGATTTGCTTTGTTGGACCCAAATCCTTCATTGCAAAGGATTTATTCAAACTCTTTTTCAGATTTCCAATCTTGACATTGTCCTTCCCTACAATCAACATGTCATCAACATAAAGTAATAAAATTATGAAATCATTCTCACCAAACTATTTGATGAAGACACAATGATCACAAACAGATTTCTTGTAGCCAATTCTTTCCATGAAAGACTCAAATTTCTTGTACCATTGCCTAGGAGCTTGTTTAAGGCCATACAAGCTCTTCTTCAATTTGCACAACATATGTTTCTTTCCCTTTACTACAAACCCTTTAGGCTGCTTCATGTAGATTTTTCATCCAAATCACCATGAAGAAATGTTGTCTTCACATCTAATTGTTCACCCTCCAAGTTCATACTTACAGCTAATGCCAAAACAACTCTAATTGAAGACATTTTCACTACCAAAACAAAGATTTTATCAAAATTAATGCCTTTCTTCTAGCCAAAGCCCTTCACTACCAACCTTGCCGTATACCTTGGTTGTGAATTGTTCTCTTCATGCTTCATCCGGTAGACCCACTTATTCTTCAATGCTCTCCTCCCCTTGGGAAGATCAACCAACTCATAGGTGTGGTTGTCATGCAGAGACTTTATCTCTTCTTCCATGGCTTACATCTACTTCTCCTTCTCACTATGAGCTTTTGCTTCACCGAAATTTTCTAGTTCTCCACTTTCAATTATTGTCACATATTTTGATGATGGGTATTTGGTGGAGGGAATTGATTGTCTAGTAGACCTTCTTACATTTGTTAGTTCTCCCTGCTCAGAAGCCTCATATTCCTGCTCAACACTATCATCATCAAAATAATCATCATTAGTCTCATGAATAATCTCATCCTCACTTCCATTGTCACTAGGCAAAGATGTTGGTTCTTCAATCTCTAACTCTTCATCCTGAGTCACCTCATTTCTCTAAATTGAGGTTGATAGTTCATTTACTCTTGCAAGACCTTACTGAGTTTTCTTCTTAATGACTTCATCTTTTCCAAGATCTTCAACTGTTTGATCCTCTCTAAAAATAACATCTCTACTGTAAATACTTTTCTATCCTTCAGATCCCACAATTTGTATCCAAACTTGTCATTTCCATAACCTAGAAATATGCACTCTATAGATTTCTGATCTAACTTAGTCCTATGTTCTTTAGGCACATGTAAAAATACCTTGCACCCAAATACTCTCAAGTGAGAGTAGTTCACTTCTCTTCCACTCCAGACTCTCTCTGGTATGTCACTTTCCAAAGCATATATAGGAGACTTGTTGATCAAGTAGCAAGTTGTATCCATTGCCTCACCCTAGAAGCTTTTAGGCAACTTTGTTAAAGATAACATACTTCTAATTCTCTCTAAGATTGTTCTGTTCATCCTCTCAGCTACTCCATTATGTTGAGGAGTATAAGGAACTGTCTTCTCATGCCTAATCCCATGCTTACTACAATACTCATCAAATTCTATAGAACAGTACTCACCACCATTGTCACTTATAAGGCACTTCAGTTTTTTATCAATTTCTCTCTCAACCATGACATGAAAGTTTTTAAAGATGTCAAACACCTCACTCATACTCTTCATGCCATAAGCCCATACCTTTCTAGAAGCATTATCAATGAAAGTAACATAATAACTAGAACTACCAAGAGATTTTACCTCCATAGGACCACACACATCTAAATGCACCAACTCAAGAACTTCATATTTCCTTGTACTTGTGCTAGCAAAAGATGTCCTGTGTTGCTTGCCCATCAAACAATGATCACAAGGGCTAATTGAAGTACCATTAACCTTGGAAAGCATATTTTGCTTCTTCAGAATCTCTAGTCCTTCTCATTCATATGACCCAATCGACGATGCCACAAGTTAATAGTGAACTCATCTAATAAGACATTAACCCCCCTATGAACTAAACTAGTTTCAATCTTGTATAGGATACAATACTTCTTTTCCTTAACCACAACTAAAGAACATTTTACCAATTTACACACTCCCTGAGAGAAATGTGACCCAAAGCCTTCATCATTAAGTACACATGTAGACAACAAATTCATTCTGAGATCTGGAATATGTCTAACATTCTTCAGCTATAACCTGTAACCTCTGTTAGTCACAATATGCATATCACTCTGACCAATGATCTTCGAGGTACCACTGTTGCCCATCTTCACTAACCCCAAATCTGCTGATTGGTAGGTAGAAAGGAGATCCTGATTAGGAGTAGAATGGAATGATGCACCTGAGTCAACTACCCAACTAGCATCATAACTAACTGCTAAGCATTCTTTCTCATAATCAACCATAATTACCAAGTCATCCTAAATAACATTAGTATCTTGTCCACCCTTTTCATTGTTGTCTTTCTTTTTCTGATCTTTCTTGAATTTTTAACAGTCCTTCTTAATATGACATGTCTTGTCACAATAGTAACACTTTAAGTTCTTCCTACATTTGGATTTGCTTATATTATTGTCCCTTTTAAAATTGTCCTTGGTTTTTTATCTGCCACTATTTTCCTCTGACACTAAGGCTTCAGGCCCATAAGCTGGCTTCAAAGACTTTCTTCTCAGTTCTTCATTAACAGACTACTTGTCACTATGGTCATTGTCAACTTCCCATCTAGAGCTGAATTGTTTAAAGAAATAACCAATGTCTCCCCACTGTCTAGCAAGGAACTAAGAAGTATAATAGCCTACCACTCATCATCTAGAATCATCTTCATTCTTGCAAGTTGGCTTATTATACTCTTCATTTCATTCAGGTGTTCCCCAATACTACCTCCATCCTTGAACTTCAAATTGACTAGTTTCTTTATCAGAAAGGTCTTGTTGCTCGCAGTCTTTCTTTCATACACTTCAGCAAACTTATCCCAAATTGTCTTTCCAGATAATTCATCAGCTACATGGTGGTACATAACTTCATCCACCCACTGTCTCAAACAAGTCATAGCCTTTTGATCTAGTTTTGTAAAATCTTTCTCAGTCAATTATGTCAGTTTCACACTTGTAATAGGGTCATATGGATCATTGGAATAAAGAAGATCTATCATTTTCCCCTTCCAATAATTTCAATTATTTCCATCAAGATAAACTATTTTTATGTATTTATCTTCTGTCATTATTAAAATACAAAATGACCTCGCTCCGATACCACTTGTTGGGATGTTATATAGAAAATCCCTAATATCTAACTCATATTTCAACAGAATAAACGTAACAAATATATCACCAACAAATAAAGTAGAATAGATAAAGAAACACAAATTTTAACGTAGAAAAACCCATCAAATCAAGGGTAAAAAACCTAAGGGCCGAATTATCCCAATCAAGACCTCCACTTCTGCCTTACCACGCCTACTCCCCATCTAGCACAGCCTCTACCCCCGCCGTCTTCGCCAACCTCGTCCGCCCAGACGACTTTGCCACCCTCCGCCATCTTGGTGTCCACGTCACCTGGACCGTCATGGCGCTATGGCAGTGCGGTGGGGTGCCAAGGTGGGCAGCGATAAGGGAAGCGGCGGCCGAGCACTGGCTCATAGTTATGCACAAGCCCAGCAGTGAAGCCGTTACGAAGCAACAGATGATCAACTGCTACATCCAGACGTTTGCCAAGGTCCTCGGAAGGTGAAGACTTTCATTTCCTCTATTCAGTATTTCTTTTGTGTTTGGCATCAGAATTTGTCTTGTGATTGTGTCTGATATTTATTTTTGAGAGTTGAGGTTTGAGCATTTAAATGTGGCTCTTTTATGCTCATAAAACTTCCGTTCTTTTGGGTGTTTTTGATGTAATTGGCCAGTGAAGAGGATGCCAAGAAGAAGATCTATAATGTTTCCTGTGAGCGGTATATCGGGTTTGGCTGTGAGATTGACGAGGAAACTTCCAACATGCTTGAGGGTTAGCTTCTTTCATTTGCTTTTGAGGCCAATAGTTACTCTGTTCTTTCTATGATGTTTGTGGAAGTATTGTGTTTTCTTTAGTTATACTTGGCACTGTCATTTTGAATGTTGCTCTCACTTTGATATCCCTCTTAATAGCCCACATTTTTGTGAATTGATTTTGTGGGAAGGAAGATATGGTGACGGTTCTATATTAACGAAGAAAAATGCATACCTAACATGATATCATACCTTCACTCTTAGTTCATGTGGCAAACTGAGGGAGCTGTTGCTGTCTCTTGCACACAGTGCTAATGCACCTGACTTTTGCTTCAATGCTAATGCACTTATGCTGACCTTCTCTTAGAGAGCTCAGCTCTTATTTTACTAAATTGAAGTAGAGGTCAGTATTAATGAGGAAGATTTATCTGTATTTCATGTTCAAATTTCTTTTCCTCCCTCGGGATTTTCTTCATTTGGTCGACGGAGGTATAATTTTAATTCAGGTGTGATATACCTCAGCGTGGGATTCTTGTACTGTTTAACTGCCCGATCTACGAATAGTGAATTTGATCCAGATTCACCAGTTCTTATCTCTGCAAAAGTAACAATAAACAAAAATTTGGATAATTAAGAGGTAAAAGAAATCGAATATAACTTGACATTATATTTTTCTGCAAGATATAATCTTCTTTCTCGTATTTAAATATGCATCGTTTTTGAAGATTGGACGACTTAGTGGAATGGACTCCGACTTGGCTCCTTTTGTGCAACATGCTAGAGTTCCTTCAGTCGATATTTACTATGGAAAAGGTATACAGTCAGTACTAAGGGGCTGTTTGGATGAAGATTTATGAATAAGATTTACATAAGATTAAGGGAAA